>VZSF01003415.1:26626-167902 GCA_013398295.1 Chionis minor
CGCACCGCAGCCCGGCGCTGTCTCAGCCAAAAAGTCGTGCCCCCCATTTCCAACCCCCCCCAAACCCCTCCACTGGAAGGTTTAATCACGCCAGGACTCTGCCCTTGATGGGGAAAGGTCCTTCTCACCCCAGAAAGGAGAAACTGGCTTTCCGCCCCCCATCCACGCTCAGGGGTTCGCACGGGAGACGAAGGGACCATAGGGAAAACAAAGAGGTTGAGCAAGAAACAGCCAAACACCATCAAGAGCAAAAAAAAAAAAACACCCAACCCCTCCTGGATGAGGGAAAAAAAAATAAAAAATTGAGGGGAATCGATAAAAGCTTCATATTTTATTATTGATTTTTAAATAATGGAGCTGTGCCCACTGAAAGGGGATGTGACTGCCACTGGAGTCTCATGCAGACAAGCCGCGTTTCGTATTACAGCGTATCATGCCCAAGCTGAGATTAACTATCGTCTTCCACATCTAGAAACCTCTGCACATTTAAAAGTCTGATCCTCTCCCCAGCTCAGGCAGCAAAAACCCCCTCCCTCTGCAGCCCTGCGAGTGGGATTATGCTCCAGCATTCCTTTTGCTGCATCCTTAAAACCCCAAAAATCTGGGCATGGCACCCATAAAAGCCGAATCCTCCTAGCCCCACGGCACGCTCACGCTGCCCACTTGTCAGGGAAATACAATTCGGGGTTGTTTGCCAGGGGATGGATTTCTAAGACCTGTCTCTATACGGCAGCTCTGCCCCAAACCTGCTTGGGCACATTCAGTCATTCCTGCCTCAACTTCCCTGCCTGTCAACCCTCCGTGGGCAGGGACGGTCCCTCCTTAGGTGTTTGTGCCGTAGCTGGTGCAATAGCAACTCCACGCTGGCTGGCTGTTCCACGGTATGTCAAACAACAACAATCCTTTATACAACGCCGCTTACGCCGGGGATCTTGCATCACTTTGGAGCAGTAATTACAACTCGCAGTGCCTCTGGGAGGTAGGCACGGCACCTCTCTTGGAGACGGGGACAGCACGGTTAAGCCATACGTTGTTTATCATCTGTGTGAATACATAAAAGAGGGGAATAACCCCTCAAAGAGCAAGAATGGCCTTCGTTACCAACGTATTTTTTCATAGAATCATAGAATCACTTGGGTTGGAAGAGACCTTCAAGATCATCGAGTCCAATCATAAACCTATGCCAAAACCACCCCTAACCCATGTCCCTCAGCACCACGTCTACCTGTCTTTTAAATACCTCCAGGGACGGCGATTCCACCACCTCCCTGGGCAGCCTGTTCCAATGCTTGAGAACCCTTTTGGTAAAGAAGTTTTTCCCAATATCCAACGTAAACCTCCCCTGGCACAACTTGAGGCCATTTCCTCTTGTCCTGTCGCTTGTTCCTTGGGAGAAGAGATTGACCCCCACCTGGCTATAACCTCCTTTCAGGGAGTTGTAGAGAGTGATAAGGTCTCCCCTCAACCTTCTCTTCTCCAGGCTAAACAATCCCAACTGTCTCAGCCGCTCCTCAGGAGACTTGTTCTCCACACCCCTCACCAGCTTTTCAACTGCTTTGTTCTGCTTTTTCCACCAGCGAGATGCAAAAGACTTAAAGAAGATTTTTCCACCTTTTCGCCGCCCAAAGGGAGGGCATCATCCTAGTCAAGCGCTGGGCAGTCTCTGCGTGGACGCGGGCAACGGTCCCATCAGTTCACCCATCTCCACCACCGTGGCCAGCGTGATGGAGCCCAGAGCAGGGCAGGACGGAGAGGCCAGTTCTGTGCTGGCACCAGCCAGCGTTGCCTTATGGAGCGCACTGGAGCCGTATCAATTTACGCTGCGTGAGAGCGGGAGTCGTGCCCGCAGACTCTCCCGGGTTAGAGGCAACATCCGCAAGGAAAACCGCATCTTGGTGACCTACGCTTGGGAGATCTTCCCCAAACCCGGAGCAATCTCAGGGAGGCTGGTGACCCGCTGGGGATTTACGAAGACCTAACTGAGAGCGGAGCATCGTGATGAACGCACAGGTATCCTACAAAGCCATTCCACGGTGTAGGATACTGAGCCACAGGTTAGGAATTCGCTCATAGCGACACCAGCGCAAAGTGGTATCAGCGTGAAAACCAGTCGCAGAGAACCCTGTCCGCATTTTTATGTTAACAACTTTCACCACGCACACTTCATTTGGGCGACGGATGTTTAAAGAAATGCTCTGTAATTATCATTGTGCGAATTGGAATGAATTCCTCTACATATTCTGTCACAGCCTTTGGTTTATTACCCTGCTCCCTTGCTGCACTATCCTCTCTCTCCACTCATCCCCTATTCTGGATCGCGTTTACAGACTTGATTGTATCACAAAATACATCTGAACGGTGCCCAAAACATGAAGTACCCCAGTGAATTCTTTTTTTCACGCCTCCGGCGATGCCTATCGCAAAAGCCTGACACATGTACCTCAGATTGCTGGGACTTTCAGCAAGAAAACAGGTTGCATTTCCTGCATTCTTAAGCACGCCGCCATCTCAAATGTGAAATATAAGCTCTGTGCAGAAAAAAAAAATCTTGAAACAAAGACGCTCCACGTGAACGTGTCTCCCAAATTCCACCGTGGCTGTACTCAGAGTGGAAACAGGGAGTTAATTCTGGCACCAGGCTGCCAGATTACATATGATCCCACATATGTAACGTTACAATGCCTTATAGCGCTGGCCCCACTTGAAGCATTTGGCCCAGAATACAGATATTACCCCCAATGCCTCTAGGAGTTAAAGACGATGTATGTCATGAGCGCGGCTCCGATTTGGCAGCGCTTGCACGTTCGTAACAGTTTTACCAACTTCAAGCTGTTCCTCCAACTGGCGGCGGAGCCTGAACTCGGGCTGGCCCCGGCTGACTGCGTAAATCTCCGGAGTCTGAGCTAACAGCCAGCAGCCTTGGCGGAAAACTGTGAAAACTACATCCTCGTGTTGGAAAAACGCAGTGAGGGAGTTATATGAAGCCATCGAGAATTCATCTCTGCCAGCAGGAGCAACTGCAGGGGGAATGGCAGAATTAGCAGGCATAGCAAGGGAGAAATTAAGAGATGCCATGTAAGAAATCATATTCCTCGCACAAGCGCAGGGCAGACAGAAAAACATTTTTCCAAGAAAAATCCCTTGTGCCGCGTGTTTAACGCGCGAGGGTGTGTGAAAAAGCGACACTTTCTCCTGCAGAAACCTCCGGGGTTTTAAATCATAACCTTCAGCGTGCTTCTTAGTTCTTGGCTGAAACCGAAATCTGTGAAAAATCATAACTTCCAAGAAAGAAACCACAATGCCCACTGCTTCGCCTGCCTGCTCCAAATTTATTTAAATGAGCTGCGCCATCTACTGGCAGAAGGGAAAGCTGCAGGCAGAGCAATTCCCCTCCTCGCTCCGGGGTCGCTGGCGTAAGCGGTGGGGATGGATGGAGACACAGGGCATTTCCTGGGGATTAGGGACCAGCTGGCTGAAGTGCTTTGGGCTACTTACCCCAGCCAGGCACTAATCCCTTGGAAATGCCCTATACTGAGGTTAATATAAACTGCAACATGCTGGGGCGGGGAGAGGGGGGAAGGCTTTAAAAAAATCTGCCGTGCTGCTAGGTGCCACATGCCTGCTTTTCAATTCCGAGCAAATGCTTGGTCTCGGGAGATCCAGCTCCAGAACAATACGATCTGACTTTATCTGCACGAAACAGTTCCTGCAGCAGAGATAGATGGAAGCAGCATTTTTTTTTTTAAATTTTATTTCATCAAGAATTTTCAAGGTTAAAAGAAAAATATCAAAAAAAGAATCGCCTCTTTCAAGAACTCGAGTCTTTTCAAGCTTGCCACCCCGCGTGAAAGAGCACAGCAAAGCCCCCCAGAAGAACCACAATCGAAGCCAAACCACAAGACGGTCCTTTCCTTCGTGTGATAGACAGCAGCTCCAGCAGCACTGGCTGCTTTCCACGAGCAGGAGGAATAGTAGCACAGGGTGCTTTGATCAGATAATGAGACAGTTTGAAGCATCTTCGCAACAGCGTTCTGGCAAAGCCGGGGGCATCAGAGCTCTTGATGCCTTCACAGAGACTCCAAACAAGAGAGAAGGGAAGAGAAGACTCGTGGGCCAGCGGCGGTCGAGGCGCACACGTTCCTTTGGACTTGATGGTCCAGTTGCTAGCAGTGGCGAGGGGAAAACAGCAGATCAAATCTGCTTCGTCCTCTCTTCGTTTGAGATCCTGGCCAAAACCAGCACATCCCACCAAGAATGGATGCAGACCGCCAGGCAGCACGGGGAAGGGGCTGGATGCTGGCTGTGGATGCAGCCAGAGGACACTTCCCGTCCTTGCACTTGAAGAGAATTAAATGGGTTTCCCTATTGGAGAACCACAAAGCAAGCTGAAGCCCAGTCCTACTTCCTTCAGTGAACTGGACAGGTAGAAATAATTTTGCCTGAAGCTGAGATGGGACCGGACGCTACCGAAATCTCTCAGTTTTGGGCCCAGACAGTTCTTCCTGCCTGGTCCTTCCTTCTAGGATGGATGAGTTCCTAATGCAAACTTGCCTGCCTGGATCCAGATACATTTTTGGCAGCTACGTTTACCCATTCTCCCCCACCTCACTGACGCTGTTTCCATCATGGAAGAGAAGGAAACTGGGAGTTTTCCTATTTTTTTCTCTCACCTCCTCAAAACAGAAAACCATTGTAGCATTGCTCGGTGGAAAGAGCACCAGGCAGCGCTCCAGACACGGACACTATTCTGATTTAAGCATAAAGGCCACTTCATCCCTAGGTTTTTTTTCCCTGATGAGACCAGAAGCTCTGTATGGAAAGGACTCCCTCTATGGACACTATTTGGCACAATGGGGCTTTCACTGCAGCTGGGCTCAGGGCAAGCAACCATAAAACAAATGATAATAAAACAAGCAGGGAGAAATCTTCGCTGGGCTCCCCTGCCTGTTTTCCCGACCCTGGTACACTCTCACATCCTTAGGCATTACTTCAAGAGCAGATGGTGCTCTGTGGTAGAGCAAATGAGCAATTATCCTCCTGACACCCCGCAAGGCCTCCCCGCATGCGATCGCAAGAAGTTACTTCACCCCAAGCTAAGAGCTGTTGTCTGGCTTTGCAGCGTAATTGGATGTAATCAAGTTTAATTTGGTTGGTGCCGTAACTCTGAAGACTTTTGTAACTGGATTACTGTCAGCTCAACGGTCATGTGCCATTATATTTGCCGGTCAAAACAGAAGCCAGAATAAAAACAGATGCTTTCCTCCTACTCCTCCTTGCAACGACACCCCTTCAGGATATCAGCTTGCTCTGTACAGTCAATATAATGAAATAAAAATTCTATTAGAAGAAGGAAGTCATTGCTGTGGTATTACATTCGGGCCTCTCCTAGAAAGTGTAAATTATTTGGAGTATGTATCTACATTTGTTTACAACTGTAGACCATGCACAGCTTAGAGCTGTGGAGAGGAGACTCATGATGCGCACGAGCTCGGAGACACAAAAATCTTATTCTTATGTACAAGTAGGGACACTGAGACCGCGAGCAGGAAGGAACAATCCATGAGGAAGGAGTCCCTCAGTTTCTACTGCACATCACCAGCTGAAAATAAGGAACATACAAAATTCTGTGCTTATAGCAGACTTGGAACTCTGCTACAGGTAATCTACAGGCGAGAGCAGCAGCTGGTAACAGCAACGTAGCCAGCAGCATAAAGACCTTATTACCAGACCCCCCAGCTCCTCCCAGTATTAAGTCACAGGAGCAGCTTGTGGAATTCTGTTCCTATCACACTTTAGGTCAAATTTTGCAAATTCAAGAGCCTGTGGTCTTTTCTAATGCCCCCAGAATGCAGAGAGTTAAGATGCACTGATACCCCCCTGACAGATGCTGAGGCCGGGCAAACGGACACTGAAATACAGCACTTTTTGAACAGTGAAAATAATCACTGGGGTAATGCGCAGAGGTGACACGATCCTGTGGTTTCAAACCATTTTAGGCCATTTGGAGGCATAGGAAGTGTATCATATCCCTGGTTGAAATGTTGATTGCGTTTTAGACAGCCACCCCCTAAAAGTCAGTTCCATTTTGAGTTGCAGATCAACCGTAAAAAGACCAAAGTGCAAAGAGACGTCCCCAAGATCAGCGGAAAAAGGAAGCTCTCCAGCTCCCAGTCCCAAAAGTTGCAGAGCAGCCACCCCGACAGCTGAAGGCTGTTAAGCCATAGATGCAGGCACACGCATCTCTGGTTTTGGCCAGATGGCTATTTTGAGTTTCTAATGATCTGGGAAATGAACACTTAGTAATGTTCTATCTCTGAGGGTTTAGCACAAACTTTCTTATTTTCCCTAGCAGCACGCTTACAGATGGCACCAGATCTCCATCGCGGACTGGAGTAACGCAGTCCTAAAACCGCCGTGTTTTAGCGTGTACTCCAAGGAGACGGCAATGCAATCCTGCCCGGCAAGTCATTCATCAAGTTCGTTAACAAATAGGCTCATTAAATCTGTTAAATACTTGAACCTTCCACTTTCTAACTCACCACAAATGCTAATAATTTATTAACGCTCTTAATAATAAGGGAATTTGAAACACTGTTTGAAGCCATCACATAACCCAGGCCCCTCGGATTTGATTTGCGTGGTTATTCGGGTTTGCGGGTGGCGAAGTTCAGATGCGTGGGGCAATAGGGCAAAGCACCACCCATGCAGATTTACAGAGAGGCACCCAAAAGCACACCCTTCCCAGCCCCGTCAGCCGCTGTGCAGAGCCCCTTCTCGGCACATGCTGCTGGGCAAGCCTGAACGCACACCGGGATTTATTTATACCCAGCCACTGCAGAGGTCATTTCAAGTGCTTCATGGAGATGAAGCCACCGCGCGACTCCAACCTGCCAGAAACGGGGCCTCACCGGTTGCAGCAGCACCAGAAGCTCTGCAGTAGGTAAGTGCTCACAGCTGGATATCCTGGAGCTGCAAACCGGCTACCGGCTGAGCACCGACTTTCTGTAACTTTGTGCAGAAATCATAGAACGTTCAGGGTTGGCAGGGACCTCTGGAGATCATCTGGTCCAACCCTCCTGCCAGAGCAGGTCCACCTACAGCAGGTTGCACAGGATGGTGTCTAGGTGGGTTGGGAATGTCTCCAGAGTCAGAGACTCTACCACCTCTCCGGGCAGCGTCTTCCAGTGCTCTGCCACCCTCAAAGTCAAGAAGTTCCTCCTCGTGTTCAGATGGAACTTCTGATATTCGAGTTTGTACCCATTGCCCCTTGTCCTGTCACTAGGCACCACTGAAAAAAGCCTGGCCCCCTCCTCCCGGCACCCTCCCTTTAAGGATTTGTAGACATTGGTGAGATCAAATGGGAGAAACCTGTTCTCGACTGAGGCAGGGGAGCCTGGAAATCTAACTCCAACCCTCACTCCGGCTTTTGCTTCCTTCCATAGCCTCTGGCAAGTCCCTTCATCCATCCCCGACATTGACTTTGACATTGCTGCAGTCACCTGGAGCACCGGGTTTCTCACAGCTGTGAGAACGGCGCTGGCAGCACCCACACAGAGAGGTCATGAAGCCTTGACCTTGTCTAGGGTGGGCGTCCGGCTGTCTCCTGCTCGGACAGGCAGCCTGTGGCCTCGCGTTCATCACCAGAGGAGCCACAAAGCCGAGGGACGCGCAGGAAACGGAGCCGTGTCTCAGAAAGGTGTGGAGCACAAGCCCGCTTCACAAGGCTTAATCATAGCACTGAGCGCTCAGAGCCCAGGATCTTCAGACAGCCACAAAGACAGAACGGAATCAGTGCTCAAAAAAATCACTTTGGAGGAAAAGACACCATAGAATTATTACTGCAAACTCACTCTGTCCACGAAATACAATCACTTTCCCCTGTGGCTGGAAATCTAGCAACTTTGGGAAGTCACGGCAGACAGTGCAGAATAATCCCGTACAGAAACTTAAGTCTTTATGTGATTTATCAAGGCCACCTCCCAGACCACACTAAGATTTTTTTTTTCTGAGCAATTTGTGTATTCTTTTGCCAGCAACCTATAGGATTGGGGACTTCTGAAATTTAGACCTCCATTTTTACAGCCTATACAAACACATTAACCTGCTGAAGACAGTAAGATAACACAGCCATTGCTGAAGAGCAAAAAGCAAGATCAACCTTTGCAAAGAAAATTAAAAATGTGCTCTGTTGGCTGCCTCAAATTATTCCAAAAAAAAATCAATTGTAAGAGTAATAAAAATAAACAGCAAGATCGCTATCTCTGAAAGGCCTCGGGACATACAGAGATAGATAAAAATCACTGAAGCAAGTCTAGGATCTCAGAAATGCCAAAAATGCGTTTGAAACCAGATCAGTTGCAAACATCCTGCCTGGCTTCTGGTGTGGCAGCGCACCCAGAGGCAAACAGAGAGAAGTCTCGCGGGGAGGCGCTGCGCAAGGATTTGGTTGATTTGGGTCACTTCCACGGTCCCGCCACCACACATCTTCCATAACCTTGGGCAAGCAGTTTAATTGCTCCGTGCCTCAATTTCCCGCTGTAAAATAGTGTCAGCAAGAAGAGCAACGTGGATTCTGAAGTCGTTTCATCCTCATTTCAGCCATAATCGAGCCTACAATTTCTGATGAAGCCAATATATGTTTTTTAAATGGCCGCGCAGTCCTGCCCTTTACGTGAAACCTCTCCCTTTACGGCATCTTTGCTGAACACCTTGTGCAGCAGACACCGAGACGCAGCTGTAGGACAGATAATAATACATTTCACAGCAGCAATAAAACAACAGGAGCCATAATTTCTTTGAACTCTGGGTCAAACTTGTTGTTAGCCAGGTCTGGAAGAACTCCTGTAGTAAATTACATACGTCTCTTTACCAGCAGGATCATAAAATAAAACTTTACAATCCTTCTGAAGGTCATGGCTCTGCAACAAGCAGTAAGACAAAACAATAAATTCACCCTCGAAACCACCATTTTTGTGGCTTTGGCAGCTTTGGTTAGATCTGAGGAAATTAGGACTTTGACAATCTTTATACACAGTCTTTCTTATTTCTCCTCTGCACCCATCTCCCAGTTCTCCCCAAGCATAAGGCAGAGGCTAAACCAACAATAATAACGACTGTTATTGGTTTCAGCAGCAGCAAAGCCACATTTATCTCTATACACACATTTAATGGAAACAATGACCAAAGTGTTTCTTGGCAAATTAGTCCCCTTCTCCCCCTGAAGAAAAACACATCTATAAGCTATTTCCAAAACAATCAATATTAGTCCAGCAAGCAAAACTGTACGTTACATTTCCCATCAAAGTCTTGGCATTCCCTCAAACGAGCGATGCTTTGTACGTTACAACTACTACCAAATAAACTGGAGAGAGCACTGCTGAGCTGGGCACCTTGCTGCTTTTTCCTCGGGTCTGGGGGCCCAAATACAGGTAATTCAGCTAAAAGCTCTGCACTGGTCTGCTGGCTTTTAAACATTTGGCCCAGCTATGTATCTTTTTGTCTATGCTTGTACAGGAGCCAGTACAACAGCCCGAGATCTAGACACTGCCCTGGTATCACAACATAAATCAGAAGGGGGAGAACAGCAATCTCTGCTACTGGCTTCAGAGCATACACTTGCTCGCCTTTGGATTTAAAGCCGGAAAGACTGAGACGTGGTGTTGGTTCTGTGGGTATTATCTTTTAAATTAAAAATAGAGTGCTTCGGGATACTTTGATCCTGCACGTAAGAATCTTAAGTAAAGGGATTATCTGATATTCTTGAAGTGAAAACAAAGGTTTTCCTCTAATCACTCTTCTGAGAGGCTGGCATTTGGTTATGCGAAGTTTATGGCACTGCTCTTTTATTCCCAGTGGTGTTGCTGTGCCCAGTGCTCCAATCACTCTGTCCTAATGTTGCCAAGCCGCAAACGCAGCAATCGATGACAGCGACTCTTTCTACTGAAGCTCTAAGTGAGGACAAGGCTGAGAAGAGGCAGTGTCAGCTGCCGAGGAACTGAAACTTCAAGAGATACTTACCGAAAGGATGCTGGCAGAGACCGTGCTGGTCACGTGGGCTCGAGAGCCGACCGCTCACTGCACTGAAAACACCCCAACGTAAGCTACTGCACGCTCAGGCTAAGAGATGATGCCTGTGTGCAAAGAGTAATAGCTCTTTATTTGAAGAAGGGTCAGAGTTTTTATCGGGCTTTAGCCGCCGCCGGAGCGCAGACTCTAAGCAAAGATGTAGCATCGAAAACGGCTTAAAATCTCCGAAACTCTCAGCGTGTTTCCCTGCCTACATGTTTGAAGAGGAACGACCTCCCCCGTCCTCCAGATTAACTTCCTTTTCATTCTGGGAGAGGAGATTCGAAGGAAATACATGACATTCCACATGGAAATCCCAGGCAAAACATGTCGCATTCCTTGGCAGTACCAGCTGATGTTATATATACAGAGCACGAGGTGAACAATGCCAGCCTGGCGGGAAAGAGCGGCTCCCACCCTCGCTGGCTGCCCATAAATCAAGCTTCTCGCACCAACGCCAATCTTCGTGTTAACCCTAAGCACTATCATCATGCTCGCGGGCCTCAGCCTCCGCCTTCTCCTCTCTCCCACCGCTAGGAAAAACAATGCGCCTTGAAGGCTGTTTCCAAGGCTGGACAACCCTTTCTTCTCCCTTCCGAGCCTGGCCGTTCATCTGGTTAGTTCTGTTGGGTCACCGGGGGTGGTTTTTTGGATGCATAAGGGCAATGCCCCCTTAGATCTGCCCTGCCCACCAGTTCTCCAACTCACCAAGTACGTTTGAATGAAACAGAAATACATGTAGAAGGCTGGGGAGACCGCTCCTCTCGGATGCGTAGTCAGCAACGCACCCAGAATCACTTATGGCGCACCCTTGCTACACCTTCCTTAAAAATCTGCCTTTCTGCAATGGTTGCAACCAGAAAAACCAAACCAAACCAAAATAAACCCCAACCCTCAAACAAAACACAACTAAAATCCCAAAACCTTTGACATTCCTTCACATACCTACCTATCTATCAATCAAAGGTTCAACCTTTCCCTTCTGTCCTGCGCCAACCTCTTTATCAAGTTAAAGAATGAAGGGTGGATCACACCAGCCCTTGGTTCTTGCAAGCTGTCACCTCGCAGAAGGCCCTGCCAGCCTGTTTGAAACGCTCCTGCCACCCTTCCCTGCAACTCGTGACTCATGCCACGTCATCCTACGACTTTTTGGCACCTTCCATTGTCTTCATCTCTACACCTGTCCCTCCTTAGCCCCACCCTGCCCATCAGATCTGGCATCTCCCGGCGCGATCAACCACCTCCTCCTGACAACAGCCCGCGGATGCCAAACCCAACACAGCCGGCCCAGAGCTGCTGCGGGAATGAGAGCAGAATGGAGAGGAGATGGTTTTGCCACCCACCCGCTCCGTTTTCAGCAGATGGGCTTCCAGTTCAAGCGCTCTCATTCACAGCGACTGTGACAGAACCAGTGACTAAGGATCTCAGTAGGGAGACCTGCTCATCCCAAGTTCTTCAGGAACCTGGTATGGATGGGGTTGTTTGGAAGCTGTGCTTTTCCCCCATCTTTCTGCTGAGAGAATTAATTCTGAAACATAAAGGCCAGCAATAACATTTAAGATGACGCATTAAAAGGAGAGATGATCCAAACGCAGGAAGACACTTGGGTGTCTGATGCAGGAACTTCCCGGTGGTTTCAAAGGGAAGGCAGGTGCTTGAACCGTTTCGTGGAACCAGACTTACCAACTCGGGCTGTACCAGGAAACTCAAACCAGCAAACGCACAGTTAACACCTGCCTAATCGAGCAGATATGAAAAAAATAGTATCTTGATATGCAGGGGATGGCTCAGTGCATGCAACGCACACCCCAAAGCAATGACCTTCTGGTGATGTTGTTTGCATGATCCTAACACGTAAGAACCCCAGCCGTGGACCAAACTGAAACATGGCAGGTGCCACATGACATAAATATGTATTTTTAGATACTCCAGGTGCAGTGTTATACAGCACTACCAGAGAGAACTGTGACTGCAATATTACCAGCGCAATGCTATTTGATTACTATTTTCCAATCCCTTTCATCTGCTTGGAAAAGACGTCTTCAGGGCTGTTCTGCAGCCACTTCACGTTGTATGCGGCAATTTGCAGGGGTTCATTAGCCATAAGGCTGTTACCTTGCTTTTTCTCTTTATATATATTGTTTATACCGCAGCTGTCTTGGGCTCCAGAGTAGTAAGCACTATGCAAATGACCATTTGCTGGATTGTGACAATTTGGAAGGGAAGAAGGATGCTGGGAACTCTCAGTTCAAGTCCCAAACAAACCACTGGTTTCCAATTGCCTTAGGCAAGTCACTTGATCTGCCCTTAATCCCATCTTCAAAACAGAAATGAGTATTTCTTTACCTGGCAAGGAAGCTGAGAGCATAAACCCATTAAAGACTGCAAGGAGTTCAGATCCTATAGTGATAAGCAATTACTTCATATACACGCAATGCTTGGGAGCCTATGTGGGTTGTTTCAAAATATAGACAGAGCTGTTTGGTCGGATGAGCACGTGAGAGATTTTCTCAGTACCAACAACAAAAAAGCACCGCAACAACAAAAAAGCCCCACTGATAAACCTCAAGCTGGCTCCAGAGAGACGAATGAACTCTCGTCTAACTGAATATTTCTTTCTGCTATGAACACGTGCTTTCTCGGAGACACAAACTAGCTACCTCCTGCAAGAGTTGTGCAACTGATTTGGGTATACAGAAAATGAAACATCTACCAAAGGCACTGAAGGAAACACTATGATGCTGAGTGCTATAACAGAAGAAGAAATCATACAGAGTTACAAAACAACCCAGTGTACATCTTTATTGGTGAGTCACAAAATCAACGTCACGCACCCGATGCACTCCAGCAGTTCCAACACAACATTTTTCCTTGCTAGGTTTGGCTGATTTTTCCAAGGTAAACAACATTTGCTTTTCACTCGGGGTGGGGAGAATCATGCTTTACAGTGGCCATTTTGTAAGAGCAAGTGCATCACAGCCATAACAATACTTCACAATTTTTATAACACTCAACCTTCAAAGCGCTGTGCAGGCATTTAATTAAAGCCTATTAAAACCTCACAGCAGTCCTGGCTCCCAGTCCATTTTAGGTCACACCTCCTTATTAATATTTCACATAAAACCCCCACTACCTCCCAACACCACTTACTCAGTACTTCAATGGCTTGTACTAGTCTCACGAGAATCTTAACCCTTCAGTTAAGTGGGATTTATTAAGACTCCTGAAGTGCGCTGAAGACATGAACTGCCATCAAATTAACTGCGAGTGTGCTTCCATAAGCTCACCAGAACATATATTATTTTCAATAAGCCAGTATTAAATTTACCAAGAGTTTCACCAATCTAAAAATTAGCTCAGTTTCCTATTAAAACACACTTAGTCATATCCTAATATGTTACATACATATCGCCACACCAGCAGTTTTCTCCACGTGAGCCAACAGCTGAGCTACAGGAGACAGGAGTGAGAAAACCTGGGGAAAGGAATAACATCCTTGATATTGTCAACTCCCAAGATGTACTGCAGGTAGCGTTCAAACCCCATTCCGAAGCCTCCATGAGGAACAGAGCCGAATTTTCGGAGGTCTAGATACCTGTAATTTAAACAGACAGTTACATTTGCAGCACGGTTATGCTGGTGTAATTACAGAGAGCTTTTTATCTAGGGTTTTGCTTTCCATCTTAATTACTTCCCTTTGACCCTCACCCCTGTGGATTTCTGCCAACACAGCCGGCGTTGGTCAGGGGTGTGAAGAGGTGCAGCTCCCTGACAGGCAGAACTGTTTTAGCAGAAAACCCAAGCGTAAAAAGCCTTTAAACCAGCATAGCTACGCTTTGCTGATACGCGAGAGCCTGTTTTGTTTAGGAGCAAGAACTCATTTAGGTACAAAGAACGGCTTTAACATCACAGCTCTGCTCACATGCACAGCATCTTTTTAAGTCTGAGTATCTAAAATATTCCTAGCAGAGGCACAAACCCAGGTTCCTACGGAATCACAAAACATTTCCACTGCCGGAGATGGGACTTGCCTGCTTGGGTGTGTTTAGCCTTCATCATGCTGGTGGCTGAAATTTGCCCTACAATAAAGTCTTTCACTTCCTGTCTTCTTTTCAATAGCCTAAGTAATTTCATTTCCAGTAATTTCTTCAGAAGCCTAAATAGGTCTTCCTATCTGCCGAATATTCCTTCAGATCTAGATTATTTTTTTTTCTTTTAAGGTAATTATGATGGCTTTTTGTTACTCCCCCCCGCCCCCCGCCAATCACTCTGGAAGAGTGATTCATTTATTTCCACAGTCAGTCAGCAAAAAAATCTTGGACACATCTTCTCCAAAAATGAGATTTGGAACAAGACATTTCATTTTTGAGAAGAGAACCTGTTGTGCACAGAAAACTCAGAAAACGTTTGGAAGCAGATATTCCAAATACACGGGTGTCAACAAGATTATGATGGTTCTTTTTTAGAGTTCCCCGTTCCCCAGCTGGATTGTAGCTGATGTGATACACAGAAACAATATTTACAGCTATAAATTGCCACCAACAGTTTTGTTTTAATAGGAGTGAAAAACATCTCAGTGGTTCTATTGATTTATGGGGTCACTTCTCAGCTTGCTGAGGCCACAAAGTTATTCTTCTTTATACGAATGCAGTAGTAAGGGATTGAGTGACTCCAGACCTATTACAGGCTTCTAATCTTCACGTATGAATATTTTATCATCCCAGTTTAAAAAAAAAGAATCAAGTACACTTAAATATAAATATATATTTATGCTTTACTACTTAGGCAGTTGAGTGGAGAGGAAAAAGCACCGTGGAAAAAAAATTAAGATTGGATTGATTGTAATAAATGGATTGAATGTAATAAATTTCCAAATTTTAACTACTGTTAATGATCTGCAAGGAAAAAGTGCTTTTTACCGTGTGTATATATACATACTTATATATGTTTACATACATTTATGTGTAAAATATACATTAAGAATACATTTAAGTGTGCTTGTTTAAATAGATATATAAGTGTACTCGCTTGGAGTTCCATGTGCCTCAGAATTCTGTTGGCTTGAGGACTCCATTTTAACAGAGTGAAGCCAAAGTAACGCCACTGGATCGCCTCCGCTCGTAAAACAGAAATACTCTCCAACAAATTCTACAGCTGCAAGAGACAGCCCTGGCAGGCTCAGTTTGACAGTACACCTTTTATACCACAAAATATTATTTTTCCTTCCAGTTCATTAACAGTAGTTAAAATTTGAGAAGCCATTTATTATACTCAATCCAATCTTCGGGGTTTTCTCCCCAGTCCCCAGAGTCTTCCACTGCCCAAGCAGTAAAACCAGAACCAGAACTTCACAGAACCATGGAACTTCTTACCTCTTCCTACTACCACTGGCACACAGAGCGCAGTTTTGCCTGTACCGCGGGTCAAACCGCAGGCTCGAGAGTGGGACGTGATTTTTCTGATCCCTGGGACCCACGTGCTTTCTACCTGTGCTGCTGGGCGGTAGCTTGGCTGGCTAAGGCTCAGTTGCACCCACCCCACACCTGGTGACGAAGATTAGGCTTAGGATACCGCATCGTGGGCTGCATCAGGAGAAGTGTGGCCAGCAGGTCAAGGGAGGTGGTTCTGCCCCTCTACTCCACTCTGGTGAGACCCCACCTGGAGTACTGCATCCAGCTCTGGAGTCCCCAACATAAGGAGGACACGGACCTGCTGGAGCGTGTCCAGAGGAGAGCCACGAGGATGGTCCGAGGGCTGGAGCACCTCTCCTATGAGGAGAGGCTGAAGGAGTTGGGGCTGTTCAGCCTGGAGAAGAGAAGGCTCCGGGCAGATCTTATTGCGGCCTTCNACATGTAGGCTGTGCAGCAGCACGGCGGTCTTCATCTCCGTCCACCCTGTAACAGACTGCATTAAGAAGAACTGGAGTTTCCACTCATACACTGGGAATTGCCCCCTGTCCCCCCGAGGGAGCTCCACTTAGCAGCTTTTCAAGGGTTTGCAAGGAAGACGATGGGCAGATGTGATGCTGAGGGTGGTGACTGTGAAACAGGAAAGACCTCGTGAACGTGAGGGATGCGGGTGCTGCCCCTGGCAGGTCAATCTCTACCAGCTCAGTAGTTCTGAGTAGAACTGGCAAACCAGGTGGTGACAACTCTAGCTGCAACTCGTAACATAAATAACAGCACAAACGTTTCTGATTACATCGATAATCACCTCTCAGCCCGTGCAAAGACAGTTGAGATGAAGCCTAGCAGCTTTTCTCCCCGTTTGCTGGCAACAGCATTTATAAAGTCATTGTAAGGAGATGAAATAACTCTGCTTCTTCCAGATGAACAATAACAATAAATTCTACCCTTGCTTATCCAGGGCTTTCACCTGTAGATCTCAAAGCACTTTGAGAAGCCATTTTGGCAACAGGAGTGAAACAAAACCCATTAAAGGAAGAAGTTCATTGAATTAAACGTGCTGAGGATTGAGCCTGTGAATCCTTTCTGATGACTGTGCTTAGAATCAGCAAAGGAATTGAGAAATTTTCCATTCTTCCCAGATGAAAGAAAAAGCAACTGCCTGCAGATGAAGAGAAAATTCCCTTTACGTCGGGAAACGCTCCCTGAGGTTTTCCTTCATTCAATAGTCTCCAAACATTGGATGTTTCTCACCTCAAACCCAGTCATGAACTAGCCTGGCTATTTCCCCAGTAGCTCATACTTAAGAGGAGAGCTGAGCCCTCCATTGGCAACGGGGGGACTGTGCAACATTATTCCACTGGGGAAATAAGTTTCTGCAACCCCAGCTAGCTCCAGAGTTCACGTTCTGGACCTGGAGAACTTCTTCACAGATATTTGAATCGTACTAAAGTATGTGCTGCAACAACATCCCCTGGCAATGAATTCCAGGAGCTTGTTATGTGCCAAGTTAGAAAAGCATTTCCTTTTATCCTTTTAAAAATCTATACCCTTTTATCATCATCATGAGCTCCTGTGTTGCACGGCAAGGCACTGTGAAGATCAGTGCTCTCTCAGTGACCATTCATAAGCAGAATGTGTCCTTTTCGGTTTCCTTTCAAAACAAATACAATCTTCATCTTTTATGTAACCCTCTTGTTACACAGTGAAGCCTCCACAGCTAGTTTGAAAGAAGTAAAGCTGAAAGATCAAAGATATTGTGGTCTATGAAGCTGAATATTCTACTGGAAAAAAAAAAAAGGAAAAAGATGAGGATAATGAAAAACTACTGGTGAAATGACATTTGAAAGACCATTTGTTGAACGTTTCAGGAAATAAACAGGCAAAATATCACCAGGTTCTGATGCTGGGTAAAAAATGCTGTCTTCGGTTTCAGACACCTTTTGCTGTGCTACAACTTTATGGGAAACCACAAAAAAAAAAAAAAAGCACTCAACAAGGCCCATCTAAAACATGCCCATTGACACGAGTGGGGTTTGGGCATATTTTGGATGCCTTTAGCACTGACTTTCTGCCTGCCGCTGTACGGCCCAGCACGGCGCTCTGGTTTCTCCCCAGGTACAGGACCAGGCGTCCATCAAGGACAGGGACAAGCTACCTGTTTCTGCTGGGCTCTGAAGGGTGCTAGAGGAGAGGAATGCTGTCGCTGGCCATGGATTGCAGGTGGCTCACCAGCACTTCTCTTCCTTAAATCCAACTCCTCCTTTCTATCTTGCAACATAAGGATCCAACTGAACACTGCGGCTTCAAAGAAAATTAGGAATTAGAGCCCAACACAGCTCAATCTTCTCCATCTAGAGCAGGAGCAAGGCCAAGACCACACAGTAATATCCACTCTAAGCAGGTAACACCTGCTGTGCCACTGTGTACATTCACCAGTGTTACACCAGAAGATCATGGTAAAGGGTTCACTATGAGGCCATCTTCTCCACTGATGTGCACGATGATAATCAGAGTGAGGAAATGGGTGCCTCACGTGTAGAAACACCGTCTGAAATGCTGCTTGTCATGGTTTAACCCCAGCTGGCAACTAAGCAACACACAGCCGCTCACGCAGTCCCCCCCCGGTGGGATGGGGGAGAGAACTAGAAGAGTAAAAGTGAGAAAACTCACGGGTTGAGATAAAGACAGTTTAACAGGTAAGGCAAAAGCCGAGCACACAAACAAAGCAAAACAAGGAATTCATTCAGTGCATCCCATGGGCAGGCAGGTGTTCACCCATCTCCGGGAATGCCAGGCTCCATCACACATAATGGTGACTTGGGAAGACAAAACGCCATCAACTATGAACATTTCTCCCCTTCCTCCTTCTGCCCCCAGCTTTATACACTGAGCATGGTATCATAAGATATGGAATATCCCTTTGGTCAGTTGGGGTCAGCTGTCCCGGCTGTGTCTCCTCCCTCTTGTGTCCCTCCTCCTTCTTGTGTCCCCCCCAGCCTCCTCGCTGGTGGGGTGGTGTGAGGAGCAGAAAAAGGCCTTGATGCTGTGTAAACCCTGCTCAGCGACAACGAAAACATCCCTGTGTTATCAACGCCGTTGGCAGCACAAATCCAAAACACAGCCCCATACTAGCTACTACGAAGAAAATTAACTACCCCAGCCAAAACCAGCACGCTGCTCAAGCTGGTGGTACTGGGGGCGTGCTCATTACAAAGTACCTGCTTTGTTAGGGCTCGTGCTCAGCTGGCACCTGGAGGCTGGGAACAGGATCAGGACCCCCTGGTCCAGGCAATGTACTCAATCCTCCCTGGTCACAGAGAAAACAAGTGACTTCCCAGAGTAAATTCTGATCACTTCGCTTTCCCACCTCACTTCCACAGACCTCTCAGAGTCTAGCCAAGATCAGCATCTACAGCACCGAGCTCTTTTCTATCTTCAGTTCAAAGGAAGGAGTGTGAAAATAAGATAAAAAACCCCTGCAAAATTATGCCAAATACTTTCGCAACTCATATTCGTTATGGAAAGAAACCTGCACAACAGGAAAGATGCAGTGAACTGAAGAAGATTCAAAGGACTTTGATGGTGTCCCTTTATCTACTTTTTTGAAAAGCTTTCTAAAAGGTAGGAATGTGCAAAAGCACAACAGTATTTCAGATCATCAGTTGCCTCTTCGCCCACTCATTCTCACGCAGACAAGCCGTCCTAGAGGCAGTGAGCCCCCACAGTATCCTCACACTTAGTGGGAGAAGAAAACAGGTAGAAACAGAGACACGACGATACATAAGGGATTTCAAAAGGAACCACATCTCATAGAGGCGTGCGTTCTGAAGTCAGCAAATATATTTAAAAAGGAATGACTCAACTGTTCTTCAAGGAGTTTGTGAGCCAGCTTTGCAGACTAAGTTCAATCACTAAATTGGAAGAGATTAATTTCAGTCTCTCCTGCCACCTCTGCTGAAGAGACGGATGCTGGCAAACCACCTACCTGTTTTCTGGCAAATTCTGGACCGTAGTCCAGAAGCATCCAGCACTACTCCTATCCTGCACCTTCCTAGAACACCAGACTTTGCTATGGCAGAGGGTAACAACAGTTTTAATCTTCTCTGTGAAGTTACATCATTCGTGATGGAGTGGAGGGAACACAGGAGGAAAAAGTCTCCAAAACAAGATCACAGGAGGAAAGAATTTCCAGAACGTGATTGCTGCCTATCAAGTAAAAATGCAAATGGGTGATGGGCAACGTCTTAATCTTCTCTCTTGAGGGAAGCATGAGGCAAGGCTTAGTAGTAGTCCTTAGTAGTGCTGGAAGGCTCTGCCACTGGACACCAGGCTTCCTCAGGCTGCATCTCAGCATCTAACCACACAACTGATCATCCTTGGTCAGGATAATCCTTTCCTGAGACGAGGTGACATAGTGTATTCTGGCCCATAAACGCAAACAATAAAGGAAGATGTTTTATTCACCCTGTTTGCAAATGGATGACGTAAAGGGAATATATATGTATATTGCGGGAAGAGGAGAGTGAAGAATCCTACACTTACTATGCTTTTTTTCAAGGCAGCCTCCCTAATGATAACTCAAAATACTGTGGAGTGTTTGAATATACTCTTCTAAATTTAAAATTCTTTGCACTATCACCCTTTCAGTAGCTATGACAAAGTACATACCAAGAAACGCTTGTCAAGAAGAACACTAAGATCCTTCTGTCATTTTAATAGGCTAAAACATTAATTCAAAGGTTGTTCTGTCTCCTTAGCAGGACAGTTTTAATTGCTTCAACCGCTTTGTTAGGGAAGATTTTTCGACCCGATTGCCCTGTCAACTGCAAAGGGAGTTATTCATAGAGCTGTTAAAGGTCACAAATGGCTTGCGGTTCTGCAACCTGTTTATCTCATGCGATGGCGGTCAGAATCTATTCGATGTGGAACACGGCTTAATGATTTAGTATAAAAAAATCGTTGATAGGTTGTAAATTAAGCCACTTCATGCAATCCTGAAAGGAGTTTACAAATGGGGAAGATAAACTAAGTAGCATTAGATTAAACTTTGTTTAAATGAACTGGCTGTTCCATTTAGACTGGCAGGGCAACTGGGCCAAGAAATGTTCCCTCAAGAACAGAATAAAAAAAATGAAATAGTTTTTTAAAGAGTCTGAAAAGAAGAAATAGAGTTGCAGACCAAGACAGTGTCTTACCATTGGTAGGCATCTGCAAGTCCTAATCTGTGGAACAAAAAGAAAAACCTTTGTAAGTAAAGGAACAGAGTAGATCCGCACAAGCAGCACTTGCCTGGAAGACAATGCTCCAAGAAAAGGGAGGGTCTGATGACTAAACTCAGTCCAAAAAGGAAAGGCAGGAAATTAAGGGAGGATGATCAATGGCTGTCAGTTCTGGTAATCAGTAGACAGAATCTTGAACAGATTCCCAGCGTGCTTCTTAAAATACAATGTTTGTTTTGTCAACATACAGGGTTGATCCCAGCTACATGCAAAGACTTGTGCATACTCTTAACTTTAAGCGTATCAGTAAACTCTGCTTGTGAATGTTGGGAGAGTACAAGCCTGAATATTAAATTTAGTGACATGCAGCCAACCTCATTTATGACCGAGTCAAAATCTCTTCACATGTGCGGCTATGTGGTTCCCCTTCCATAGAGCATAAAACCACTGAACTCCTGTAGCTGTATTACTGTGCGTTCAACTTCTGTAAAACTACTAAATAAAACACATCTTTTTCTAACTGCCACCAGTGCATCCTTCTCTCCTTTTCCTGCCCTGGCAGAACCAGAGCAAAGTTGATGGTTTTCTTTTCGATTTCTCTGAACACAAATGGAAAACGCTGTAGACAAAGAGATACCACTTCTCTGATCTTCAGTGCACTGCAGCTGTCCCCGACCAGGACGGGGAGAGCTACTGTAGGAAGTGGGTGTAAGGAGACAAGAATCCCATTCTTTCTCTCTCTTGCTGGGTCTACACGCTGCATCAAAAGAAGCGTGGCCAGAAGGTCGAGGGATGGGCTTCTGCCCCTCTACTCCACTCTGGTGAGACCCCACCTGGAATACTGCTGTCCAGTTCTGGAGCCCCCAACATAAGAAGGACAGGGACCTGTTGGAGCATGTCCAGAGGAGGCCACAAAGATGATCAGAGGGCTGGAGCCCCTCTGCTGTGAGGACATGCTGGGAGAGTTGGGGGTGTTCGGCCCGGAGAAGAGAAGGCTCCAGGGAGACCTTATAGCCCCTTCCAGTATCTGAAAGGGGCCTGCAAGAAAGCTGGAGAGGGACTTTTTCCAAGGGTGCGTAGTGATAGGACGAGGGGTCATGGCTTCAAATTGGAAGAGGGGAGATTTAGATTAGATCTCCAGAAGAAATTTTTCACCATGAGGGTGGTGAGGCACTGGAACAGGTTGCCCAGAGAAGTCGTAAAGGCCCCATCCTTGGAGGTGTTCAAGGCCAGGCTGGATGAGGCTTTGAGCAACCAGGTCTAGTGGGAGGTGTCCCATGGCAGGAAGGTTGGAACTAGATGGTCTTTAAGGTCCCTTCCAACCTAAACCATTCTATGATTCTATGAAGTAGAATTTAAAAGCCTTAACAAAGTATTTAGGCTCAGCAGATCAGATCACAAATACTCAAAACTGAGAAAAACATGTAAAAAGAGGCGTTATTTTTCCAGGTCATATTCAATGCTCAGAGCTGTACTTTAAGGTCACTGAAGACACACCCCATTTGTAGCTTGAAATACTTCCCATGACTTTCCTGATAAACAAGAAAGTCTGTTTTCAGCCTCCACACAGACTCTTCCTCCAGCCCCACGCCTTCACAGCTGTGGACTCTAGATCTTAGTGGCAAAAATTTCAAATAAAAAAGTGTAGCAGGCAACACTGTACTTTGCTTCAGCTGAAGCACGCCTGCTTTGGGAGAGTTCGCAGAGAGAGTAGCAGGAAGCACAGGGAATAATATCATCCCACACTACACATTGAGAACCAATGTTCCGGTGATTTTAATTGCCCTGCGCTTTTTGGATTCATCATGCTGAAATGGATTTTGCTTTTCTCCACTGAGTAGATATATCTCTGTAAGCATGCGGCTGATTTAAGCAACACGTTCGTTCCCAATGTGCAAATGGTGTTACTCTGGGATTAATCCTCCTCCAAAATAGCTGTGCACAAGTGTACGACTGGCCCAAACAGACTCATCTGAGTTATGAAAGGTTCTTTTAAACAATCAGACAGGATCCAGGGAGTAATTGTCTATGGAGAATTACCCCATCTATTATGTCTATTATTGTTAACTAAAGAGCAGCTTTGATATTCTGACACTGAATTTAGCCTAAAATTACTCAAAGCCACACGATCTGGAACAAAGCAGCAGGGAAAGAGCCCGTATGACACAGTACAGGTCCCAGGCACTTCCAGTGAAGCTTCCCACCAAACTATTAGCAAAGAACCACGTTCTCTGAAATGATGCCACTGAGGCCAGCTGCATCACAGCTAGCAAAGCTTCTGACCAAAACTGCAGTTCCTCAGTTACACAATGCGATGACAAATACATCTAAGCTCTGCCTACATGACAACTTCCTCCTTCGCAATCCACTCTCTAACACAAAAGCTGCGAAGAAAAGGCCCAAGGATGAAGTGCCACCTATCAGACCCACTTCCAGATAGTCCCAGCAGAGCTGAGGCATTCTGCTGCCCTGGCTTCCTAGCATAAAATAAACTCTTCTTCTCAGATGAGTGAAAACAGTTTGCATACCTACAACAGAAGCACAAGAACTTCTTCACCATTTCACGATCACCTACTCTGATAAACAGATATCTCAAAGACAACAAGAGGCTTTTTTAAATAGCATTTGTTGCCCTTCCGCTCTCTGTCCTGCCAACCACTGAACGCTGGCACCTGTGGGTTTTCCGTACCTCTGTAAGCGTGACTGCAGGAAGGGCAGTCGCTCCTCTCTCAAGCTGCCTCCACACAACTCCCCTATTCCTGGTACGAGGAGGTCAACAGCTGCGACCTTAAAAGAAAGAAACTTCACATGAGTCATGCCATATAGCCATACAGTTGACACTGGATGGTTGTTTCTAAAAAGCTATTGTAATTCTTTTATTGAGGCCAGGACACTTAGGCAAGTATTTGCAAATGCTTGAAAAGTCCCTTGTTGGCAGGAGAAGGCTGGGAGGAACTTCACAACGATAAAAATCAGTAAGCCTACAGCAAACCTAAACAAGGTTAGTGATGTTGCAGACTGCGGGCTTCTACAGCAGGTGGTGTGAACTGAATCCCATCAGGTTACTCTGCTGATAACCTGTGCCTATAGGCAAGCCTGTGCAGGGTACAAAGAACCTAGGAGCAGCTCACAAGGAAGCAAAGACACACGGGCAGCTTTCTTGATGCCCTGATTCCCTTAGAGTTTAAGGTGCTCTGATGCCTGTAACTTGTGTTTGGCCCATTCCTTGAGCCAGCTCTAGTGGTAATGACACCAATGGATCAACGGCACTGATGTGCTGACCCAGGTGTTGGGATTCCAGTGTTATCACCTATGCTGTTAGGTTCGGGGTGGTTTTCTTCTCTGTTTTGTTCTGTAGAGTCACTTCTCTTCTCCACAGCTGAACTGTGAAGTGACAGTGGCATGCGGCGGGGTAGTAGCTCTTTTTAGGAGAAGCAATGTTTCAGGTTGTCTCAGCTCAACTGGGAATTCACATCTTCAAAGCATGAGACTCGTGGAGGCAGAGTTTATGTCTTGTGTCCATCTGCTACTCAAGGATTATGTGGATGGTACATCTGCATGATGAAACACTGGCTGCTTGGAGCCATGTGACCCCAGGTATTTCACCTAGTACTACAGAAGTCTACCAGGACAAGTATGGCAAATCTGTCTTACAGGACTTAAGCAAAACCTTAACAGTACCAAGCTCCTGAATCCTCCTCCTATTGTTCCTGCTTTGGGGATTATTTCTGCAACAGGAAAAGAGCTGAACAGATCACCTGATGGTCATGTCTTATCTTGGACTTCTGGACCAGACAGAGGCCCAGCAGAAGACTATCATCATCTATCTCTCAGTAGGCTGAGACACATACCTAGCCAAAAAAGAGGTGGAATTGTGACCTACGGACTCACTGTGTGTTGAGGTCCATCTTCATTGTCCCGCATGTAGAAAGGTTTGAGGTCATACGGGTAGTTAATCACAAACACAGGAACGTCACCGCAGTGCTTCACCAGGTACTTTTCATGTTCTGTTTGGAGGTCACAGCCCCACTGTAAAGACAGCAAAAGGGACCTGGGATCCTGCTTTGGTGCATCTTGCCTGTGGCAAGAGACACAGCAAAATCCCTGCGTAGGAGAGATGTGCAGCTTTGACTAACACGAAGCCAAGCACAGCAACTTCTCACACAGGCAACTGGCAAAATTTGCTAAGCAGAGAGAGTTTCACGAGTTTTAAGGCAGAGCAAAGCAATGAAAATAGCACGGTTTAACTTGCACAGAACAGGGCCAGATCACCCCTGCATCGAGCCCAGTCATCCGGTATCAAATCAGAAAAAACCTCAAACAAACAAACCAACCAACAAACCAAACCAAAAACCACACTCCGCATAGGTTAAGGGAAATAGGCACCTATCCAAAGTCAGCTGCCTCAATCCAGCAAACCAGCCTTATTTCAGCATTACCTTTGCTGTACAGAAAGCAGTTTTGCTAGGCTGACCGCTCTCTTCCCTGCTGTGTCCTGTTACATGCTACATTAATCCTCACTTAAGAAAACCCAGCATCCAATTAAGCGATTTTTTGTTATCAGAAGCGTCGGAAATTGGCAATGTCCTTCACTTCTCCTTTCTTCCAGCGATGCCATAAATTCTGTGGCTTTTAACTAGAGACCTCCAGTCCATTATAGGATGTGCAAAGAATATTGGGGGAGTGGAAGGGGAAGAGATATTCTGCAGACTCTCCTCATCTGAAAATACCCTGAGTTTGCTGACTCAGATCAAGGTAGTAGAGATCCAGGATTTGAGGTTCCACACCCACTGGCACACAGAGACGAGACAGCCACCCAACTGGCTATGAAGGTGGCTTCAGCCAGAGGGTTATTTTCCTCAAAGCATCAGAACAAGATGCAGATTAATCATGGTACATAGGAGACGAGCACCACCACGCAACACTCTCCCTACTGGTGCGTGCATTTGAAATTGGGCAAAATAGGATTTTTAGAAAACCATAATCTAACAGTGTTAGAAAGACTAGTGAGACAGTCAACATCATGCTTTGGAAAGACAAAAGGAACCCCTTTACCTACAGACAATGAAAACCCTTTACCTGCATCTAGATTACATAGTATTTTGACGTGGTTTTTGGTTTACTAGTCCTTGTCAAACTTTTGACGCTATCCTAATATCATTCCTTTATTTGAGGACTATTGCAGCTACTCTCCTTAGATCCACAACACACTCAGTGCTACAGGAAAGAGAAGCGCCTTTTCCAAAGCCTTGGTCCTTCAACAGCAAATTCTTCACTTCCTTCCCTGCAAACGTTACATGTCCTTCTGCTACAGATCTCACTCCTTATATTGCTCCCATTTCAATCCCAAAGGGTGAAAGTTACACCTGGGTTACAACTCAGCAAGCACCCCAGGAGGCAGATAACCTGCGTGAAGTATACAACTCTTGTGGTATCAGAAAGGGAGAAAGGAGATTTACAAAGTTCAGGCTGGCTGTGCACAGGGACAGGCACAGGGACAAGCCACCAGGCAACTACTTACCTCTGGCTTGAAAGTGAAAGTTTGAGAAGCTTGCTTCAAAATTTCCACCGCTTCACTGTAGGAAATTCTACAAGAGGAATTAAAAGAAAAAAAAAAGCCCTTAAGATAACTATGAAAGGAATAACAAGAAAGTTTACTGGCTAAGTGCCGCACTGGAAAATTAAGGAGGCATTTCCTCACCACCGTGCCAACTTGTGCTGTGATGTCAGCCTTCCCAGCAATGCTTCTCTGGAGAGAAACCAAAACCCATTTTATATGGCAAGAACCCTATGTTTTCCTGCGCTTCAGCTACATGCAGGGCAAGAAGTGCTTAGCTTTCAAGATGCTTTTGTATTACTGCAATGTTGCATTTCTGTCAGAAGTGAGCTCTACAGAGAATTGCTTCATATAAATTTGTGGGGTGGTTTTTTTTTTTTTTTTTGAAGAAAACAATGTGTCCTCATCAGCATAGCTCCAACAACATAGCTCTACCATTCAGGACGGTGTTAGGCAAAAATAACAGGCAAAAATAACAGAGTGCAAAGGGATGTAGCTCAAACATTTTCATTTTACTTTGCAAAAAGTGTGAGGTTTATTTGCAGCAATGTTTCCCTGCTCCTCTGACAGGTCTGAGAGCAGATTCTCTACTGACTTCCTGGAGTTGGGAGGCCTGTGACTAGTGGCGTTCCACAGGGCTCAGTACCAGGTCCACTCTTATTCAACATATTCATCAATGACCTGGATGAAGGGATGGAGTGCACCATCACCCAGTTTGCTGGTGACACCAAACTGGGAGGGGTGGCCGACACCCTGGAAGGCCGAGCTGCCATTCAGCGTGACCTGGACAGGCTGGAGAGTTGGGCAAAGAGAAACCATATGAAATTCAACAAAGGCAAGTGCAGGGTCCTGCACCTGGGGAGGAATAACCCCACGCACCAGGACAGGTTGGGGGTGACCTGCTGGGAAGCAGCTCTGCAGAAAGCGACCTGGGAGTCCTGGTGGACAAGTTGACCACGAGCCAGCAATGTGCCCTTGTGGCCAAGAAGGCCAATGGTCTCCTGGGGTACATTAAAAAGAACATGGCCAGCAGGTGGAGGGAGGTCATCCTCCCCCTCTACTCTGCCCTGCTGAGGCCACATCTGGAGTCCCGTGTCCAGTTCTGGGCTTCCCAGTTCAAGAGAGACAAGGAACTGCTGGAGAGAGTCCAGTGGAGGGCTACAAAGATGATGCAGGGACAGAAGCATCTCTCTGACGAGGAAAGGCTGAGGGACCTGGGTCCATTTAGCCTGGAGAAGAGCAGACTGAGAGGGGATCTCACCGATGCTTATCACTATCTAAAGGGCAGGCAGCAAGAGAATGGGGCCAGAATCTTTTCAGTGGTGCCCAGTGACAGGACAAGGGGCAACAAGCACAAACTGGGACACGGGAAATTCTCTCTAAACATGAAGAAAATATTTTTTACTTTGAGGGTGGCAGAGCACTGGAACAGACTGTTCAGGGAGGTGGTGGAGTCTCCTTCTCTGGAGATATTCAAAACCTGCTCAGATGCATTCCTGTCCAACCTGCTCTAGGTGAACCTGCTTTTGCAGTAGGGTGGGACTAGATGATCTCCAAAGGTCCTTTCCAACCACTGCCATCCTGTGATTCCACCAGTATAGAAGAACGGCATCATAGCAGAGCAAAGAAAAAGTGCAGTGAAAGACGCTGCAGGTTTGATGACTGGAAATCAAGACTCAATGGAAGATACTTTTCCTGACAAGTTTTCCACATACCAAACAAATGTCGTAGACAGAAAGAAGAATAACCTGGTCATAACAACTTAATCTCTCTGTATTATTGGCTAAATCCAACTATAAATCAAATTCCCTAAAGAGTACGAGCTCTTTACACCCAGCTACAAGGTTTCACTATTACAGGGAAGGCTTTTGGAAGAAATAACTTTGGGAAGGAATACATTGTTCCACGTGTTTGTGCTATGCGAGGCCATGGTCCAAATGAGGCATATCACTGCCACAGGTTCAACGCCTGGAACTGATGTCAGCCAGGAACGCCCCAGATCTGTCAGCAGTTGATGGAGAGAGAGACGGAGAGGGAGATGGGCTGACTCACTCTTTCCTTGGACCATGGGAGAAGCTGAGTGCAGCTCTGTCCATTCAGGAATATCAGTTAGGTCCAAAGAGAGGAGGACTGATACGGGGAGAGAGTGACTTCACCAAGGTCTCCCATGGCATCTGTGCAGGCACGAGGCACAGGAAGGATTCACCATGAATGATCCTGTTGCCCAAGGATGGCTGTAGCTGCTTAACAGGAAAACCAGTGCTGGCCTGAGCTACAACGCTGTGTGGGACGAATAGAGAGCACCACTATCTGAAGAAATAGGCAAGAAGAGATATTCTTAGGGGACAACGAAGGAAATCAAAACTCTTCAGTTCTTTAGCACGGAGAGAACTGGGAAAAGGAGTTGCACAAGCAACTGGGAATAGAAAACAAATTGGGATTTTTAAATATAAAATAGTTCCGTAAAAAGAGAGCCATTGGAATGGAAGTGGAAGGCAGAGCACCAAAGCCAAAACCAAGCAAGACAGTGAGCAAAGCACTGCACAGGTACATGCTGGAGGAGGATGCTCTTACAGAAAGGGGATCTTGTCCAGGGAAGCAAAAGCCAAAGGCCGGCAGATTCAGATGCCAGTCTCATGCAGAGATGAAAGGGCAACTTGTGAACAGTACAAAGGGAATGGCAATTCATGCTTTTTTGGAGACTTTATGTTAACCCAGAAGACATTGAGTTGTGAAAGAAAAAGAACATACACAAAATAGGAACTTTTTCCCCAAAAGCCCTCTTCCAGATCATTTTGAAATAGGAGTACTTACGTCACAAATTTGTTCTTCAGCATTTGTTCCAACCTGTCCTTGGTCAAAACAAGAAAAAAAATATGTAAAACTACCCTTAAGGGTTCAGGGGCCCAGAGGAAACTCAGAATAGCTACCTCCCTCTAAGTGTTAATTTGTAGGTCTGCACGGTGATCTAGATATGGGTCAAAATCCACTCCCAGCCATTCAGGGCTAAAAGGGTACCTGATTATTGGAGCTGAGGATTCAGAGGCTGCTAGATGATGTGACAGCTACACTTCTACCACACTTGCTACCAGCTGTGTGTCCTCACTCTGTTGGCGTGAACAATCACTTAAATTCAGGCCAGCTTTTAGCTCTTCACAGTTTGTTAACACAGGGCAACAACAACAACAAAAAATTAAGCGTCCCTATAGCCAAGAGCCCCCAAAACGCCAAGATTGCAGCTCTTTCCTGTCATATTTATTACCTTCTGTGCAGGAGCTACGTATTTATGAAAAAGCTCAACATCACGAGGACATCTGGAGAGCACAATGCTTGTCGCTGTCTTGAAAAGATCTTCCATAACCTAACAGAGAAAACAGGAGTGCATGAAAAATTAACACTGCTTAGATGTCCCAGTCTATAAATAAAACACAGTACACGCGAGCCAAAGGGTACAGAAGGAGCTTCTGTCCTTCTGCAGATGGTCAGACTGCATAAGAGGGTACCAGCTTGCTAATGCTCCTAAGTAGCCGGCTTGCTCAGTAGCTGTAGAGGACTGGAACCTTTGTTTCTGCTGTGGGTTTAGGGCTTCAGTGTCTTCTGATGGCCTCAGTATCTTCAGTCAGGTCTCTCCAGTGAAAAAAAAGCACTGCTAAAATATTCAAGCAGCAGCCCTGGTCAGCCACACACACGTTACAACCATTTGTGATGACTGATCTCATATTAATTACTAGTGAGGAGTCTGTCCTGTAATGAGCAATTCTGTTTTTTTGCTTTAGAAGAGGCTGAACTAAAGGAGAGAAGAATAAACTTGTACTGTAGAGAGCCAACCCAGACAGATCCCAGCTAGAGAGACTCTGTGCAGTAAAAGCAAAGCAAAGAGAAGATGTACAGAGGTGAGTAGAGAGCTAAAGTGGAGGACACATCAATGCAGGGATCTTTGAGAAACTAAAAAAAGATGTGGTTTCATTTCCCTAAACTAATGCAGATTAGCTAAATGACATTATTTGTATATACTTATCCAGTAAAATGGCTTCACCCATGAAGAAATTAAAATGCCATTTTGTTTCTAAGCAAAAAAAGCGCCCACATGGGATGCCACTGCATTTTTATCAACCCATTTTAAGAGTATATTTCTCTTTTGGTTAAGCAAAGCAGACCATCTAGGACACTTGCTTGTTGTGCAGATTAAGAGTTCCCATGACTCCTTGTAGTCTTACGCCTGGACAAAGCGGGTAGTCGGATACCTGTGTAGTACTGAGGATGCCGACTCGTCTTCAAAATCACCCTCCTTATTCTCATCTCCTTTGTAAGGAACAGAGCAAAGCAGCAGGGCTGCACATCATCTCAGCTTGGGATAGGACTGGGTTTTTCCCAAAAAAACAGCTCTGAAAGTCCTGGCACATTCCTGGTATTTTCTGTAAGCGCACCAACTGCTTCATTAGTTGCAGCTAGGCGAGCAGCAGTCTCTAGACACCTTAAAGCCCAGGGAAGACTAACTGTGAAAAGATGAACATGATGTTCAGCCAGCAGATCTGAGGAAGAAGCCGGTCTCCGCCTTGCAAGGAACCAGATCTCGCAGGGTAAGAGGAACAAAAGGCAGAGAAAAGAAGAAGCTGGGCTACTGGCACCACCAAGCCCAGATTTCAGGCACGTTGTTCAAATTCTCGCATTTAGAAGAACATCAGTCATCACCTGGTCCCAAGCTGCTGAAACACTGCTCTGCGCTGATGAACGATCTCTGCGTTCCACCAGCCTAGAGGAGCTGGTAAATCAGCCTGTTTTGACTCCTCTGGAGCCAAACTCAGCCTTCAGACTGATGCATCAATTTGGGCCCTCTCTTTAAAAAGGGAAGATCCAAATAAAGGAACAGCATTATCATATGCAGATGAACGGTTTTACCCCTACTGGTACTCAAGCACAGAGGAAATGAAAAGCTAGCATTCCTGCTGCTGAGTGGCAAATAACCAAACAGTCAGCTTTGAACTTTCTTCAAAGTAGCTAGAAGAAGGCTTATGCAAATGAAATTAGAAAACTTCTTGGCAATTCATCTGGTTTCACCAGGCAGAGACGAAGGGATTTTACATTAAGCTTCCTCTTTCTAGAAAATGAAAGTATCATCTGGTTTCAAGAAAAGCATTCTGTTTAATTAGCACTTTTTTTTTCCCCTCACTGTGCGATAAAGTAACAATTAGGTTCCCACAGCATTCAACATAAGCAGCTTCCTCCTGTGGAAAAAAGATGTGGGTGGTATGGGAAAAACAATCTGAGAAATATTTCCAGGTTTGTGACTGAGGTTTTACCCTGGCAAAGAGAGACAGACACATGGGTCATGCGTTGGCCTCCGCACTGCTCTTACTTATGCCGAATGCATACCCGGCTTAAACAGTGGAGGGAAAAAAGAAAAGGGGAGAAAAAGAAAAGAAAAAAGCTCTCCAACTCAGAAGTTATGGCTTTAAGCAGATAACATAATGAAGGACTAGACAGTAGGCTAGATGAAAAACGAGTGGAGAAGCATAACCACTGGCTCACTGGTTTGAGGGAATGCATGAGCCAGAGACACAGGCCAAGTGAATGGTTTAAACATATCCTGTAAGAATTGTGTTTGATAGGAGATATATAGGGGAAAAAGCCATGGGAATCACAGCAAGTAGCTCAGAGGTGGGACTCTTGCCATCCAAAACCCCATTAATTTGGTTGCTTCATGATGGAAATGTAGAAGTTGTGCTGGTAGGATGGCAGAGGTAAAAGTCCTCCGTTCTCCCTCATCCCTCCCAGCCTTTACTTCTTGACTTTCATCTTTCCAAGAAGTTCAGCAGTATCAGTCCTGGCCTTCCCCAATATTGCTGTGGAACTGAATGCTTAACTGTCTGATTTTGATTAGGAGCAGCTCCCAGCCGAATTGTTAAATTTTAACTTGGATCTTCTGATACTGCAACTCTTCCCAAGTAAAATCACGACTAGAGTCGAAACAGAGGAAACCATCAACAAAACAGCGGCAAATGTCAGCGGCAGCAACTGAAGGTGCTCTGCACTGCAAGAAGGGTTCAAATCATCATCTTTATTACAGAAGGCACTTTCAGAAAAAACACAAGAGCTGCCAGTAGGATTTTTGTTTATGCATTTACCTGGGGCATGCATATGGATGCAGTGTAGAGCACAGGGTATTTACATACGAAACATTCACCAAGTGGACCATTATTTCTTGCCTTCATGCTTGCTCACACACACCCTACGTGTGTGCACATATACACACACACACAGAGGGGAGATTCACAACTGATCTTGGTCATAAAGTCTCCTCTCTCACCGATACAACCAACAGCTCAGGAGCCACTCTAGAGAGACGCTGTTGTCCCGAAAGGAAGGAGACTCTGGTCTGTCAGATCACGGCTTCACTGACCATCAAAACCGAATAATAAACGCTGACAGAATTTAGGAACCAGAGCCTCAGTTATGGCAGCTGGATGCCACTTCAGAGAAGGAACCTACAGCCCCACAGGTAGCCCAGTGTCCCTAAAGAGTGCTGCACGAGACACTTGGAACAAACCTTTCCCGTGTGATTACTAGTTTTGCTCCTTTGAGACTGTGGTCAGATTTACCTGACTGTCTCAGCCTCGGCACTGAAGACAGAAAGCACCCCGAGTGCAAACTACTCTGGAAATCAAACTACGCCCACATTTCAGATCTAAAACCCCTGAAACTGGCACCCAACATCAGAGCTACTGCCGATTTCATTTCATGCCTGGATTCCCTTCTGTAAAACAAAGGTAATAGTGCTCCATGTCACTGGGCTGTAATGACAGTAAATTAATTTTGATGAAGTACATAACCAGTGGAAGACAATACTGCCCTCAGGACAGAACTCAAATAACGTGTGTTAAATTGTATTCTCCATCTTAAAGAGATGTAATCTCCATCTACTTAAAGAGATACTGGGGCTAGAATGTGATCTTGCTAAGGAAGACTAACTCTACGCAAAAACTCCCAGAAGTGCCCTCAGGAAAACTTCCAGCATTTCCTAAATTTACTGCCCAAATAATAGCTTTTTTGGCATGTTTTTTTTGCATGTGTGGTTGATGAAATTATTTAATGGCTGCATCATACCACCTCTTTGTGACCCCGTTAGTGTCATGAGCAAAGCGGGATCCTTTAAATCCACCGCACTGCCGAGACGGTGGAACGAAAAACAGAAGATGGTGACGTACAAATGTGGCTATGTGGCAGCGCTGAAGGGAGAGGGTGGCAGCAGGCACCTCAGAGGACAGATGAGACTGGAGACCTTGGACCTTCAATTCAGGGGCTAGAGGGGTGATGGCCCTACTGAATCCAGACACTTCCATAGAAATTGGACCCCTTCCCCTGTCTTACCTGACCTTCTTCTAACTCCCTTTCTCATCCAGTTCAGAGGAAGAGCGTACACTGCAATGAGCACAGGGGAGTTTCCACAGACAGAATTGTGAAACCAGTTATTGTGAGAGTTTAAGCTCCTTCGTAGCACTAAAACACATTTTGGCACGGAAAAGAAAATTCAGATTGCGTGATCAAGACACATGAGAATTCACAAGAACCATGCTATTTATTCAGGAATAACAGAGCACTACTCTGTGCAACTACAGTGGAGAAAAAAAGGCCATTGCTCTAAGATTTCAGGCCCTTTGCTCCCAAACGCATGCAACTTTGTTATTAAATCTTCTTTTCCCTTTTATTTTGTAAGGAAAGCCATGTTTCTTCTGTAGCTTTGCCTGACAGAAAGACCTCCAGCCTCATCAGTGAATGATAAACCTGTACATCTTTGTAGCAGGGCTCTTCTTTAATGGTGTGTAAGCAAATCCGTCAAGATGTCCCTGGAGAAGCTGAGCATTCCCAGCACACTAACTTGCTAAAGTTAGAGGTATTCAGTCCAAATGCTGAATACCAATTTTAAAAATAAATTTTAAACAATCCAGCTCTTTATGTGAGGACAAAGTTCAGATGCTAATCCTGGCCAAGAGCCCCCAAGGCTTTTAACTGGTTGTTTTGCACCAAACAAAGAACTTGCAGATGACGACAACCAGAAAAACTGCCCAACATGAGATACATGAGAAAACACTGAATTTAGGTCAGTTATGCGGGGAAAAAGAAACTCAACTTAGGCTTTAGAGCAGCTGTCAGTTCTGGGGTTTTCTTTTAAAAGAGACATTGCCCAATGATTTAAAAATAAACAAAATGGGAACTTCACTTCTGCAAAGGAGAACATCACAAAAGTAAGCATGTTGCAATGCAGACTCACTATGAGGAACGCAAAATGATGCCGCTCGGAGACTTTCTGTTATAGGGAAAGATGCTTGTCAAAGACTTCGGGACAGAGGGAAGAAGTGAAAGGGGAGAGCACAAGCTGAGACTTCACAAGATGTTTAGCAACAAAAGCAAAGCCAGGGGCGGGGAGGGGGGGAGAAGTTCCTCCTTTCCCTACAAGTAAAAGCCCTACATATTCCAGAACGGTTCTCAAATCTAATTCTCTGAATTGTCTGAACCGGCTGCCTATACTTCAAAAGAAGTTAGGGATCTCAGCCCAAGAGTACAGATATGTTCATGCTGTGTTCAAGGGCTCCAACACCACTTAACAGAAAACTCTGCTTATTATGCTAAATAAAAGCAGTGAAGATTTCAATCAGCTCCTGATTACCTAGAGAAACAGGGGGCTCAGGAAGTAAGGTGTAAAGATATATTTACGCTATGCTCTAAGAATACACAAAGCTGTTCTGGAGAAAAGGAGAGAGAAAAAGAGAGTGGGATGCTATTAATGATGGAACACCGAGATTCCCAACGGAATTCTCCACACAGCCCAGTGTCATCCAGACATCCAAGATGCAGAAGCAGCACACACTAGAGACACCATGTCAGCTCTGCGGTCAGGCCACACTGACTCAACAGACTATATACGATCCAGGCTGCAGAAATCACCACCTGGATGTTGTTTTATACATCTGTAGCCAGCGCCTCAGGTCTTTTTCTTTTTAAGGCTATTTCTCCAATAGCTTTCCAAGGACGTTATCTGATACAGGAGAGCGTGTGTCGGTGTTTTTACTCACAAGCCCTACTGGGCATAAGCTGGCTTGCGCCGAGACGACTAAGATGCATTAGCATCCATCATGTGGTTAAACTACAACTGAGAGGTCAATCCTGAAAAATCAAAAGCCAGCTGACTAAGTATTCCTTTCAGCCTTCTGCTAAAGCCACAGTGAATGGTGCGTGCCAGGAACTGTTGCTTCTACTTGAGATTTCCATGCAGGTTTCAAGGGGCTCTTTAGAGAGCACACCAAGGGACGCTCTGCAGAACTACTACTTGAATTCACTGGAGAGACGCTGAACGTTTTGAAGGGGAGAGCGTCGTCACCTTCATCAGCACCAGCCAAGCATGTTTACACATTTCCTAGCAATACAGCAACTGTGCAGCCTTCCATTCAAATGGAGGCTGTGTCCGCACCTGTATTTTCCCTTCTGAGTCCCCTCTGTGGCCTGACCTCTGCTGAGCAAGCCCTGATCCCTGGGAAGTCCCTGTGCAACATCTGCCCAGCTCACACCCGGGTGGAAGGAGCTGCAGCCTCAGTTGAGGGGCAAGGAGCACAGCTCAGGGAGGAGGAGGAATTTCTGGCACCAATCCTGCACAGATATTTGGAGTGCCCACCTGCATGACGTCTTGGAGGCTTTCAGTGAAGGCCAGCTCAGCCTCCACCATGTAGAACTCCGCCAGATGCCGGCGACTCTGCGAGTTTTCTGCTCGGAACGTTGGGCCAAAGGTGAACACATGGGTAAAAGCCCTGCAAGGCAACAAGAAACTGGTGGGTCAGTCTCAGCGTGCGAGCAAGTCTGTTATACACAAAGCCTCCAATTTTCTCACAGGATCTAGAAATGCACACGTTTCCATTTCCTCTCTGACCAGTTTAATGGTGCTGCTGGGTATGCTGCTGTTGCGTTCCTTCATCCAGGCATGGAGAGGGGTTCTTCACACCTCCCTGTGACCCAGGGAGGTTGCACAAACCTCCTGTCCAGCTTTCGCTGAACACCATTCATGATCAGGACACTTTTTGTAGCTGTGTGGGAATAAAAAACTGACATTCTGCAGAACCAGATCAATGGAGAAGCACTCGGACATCGCACCAGTCAGGCTTCCCTTGTCCACGTCCCTTTGCATTCGTTTGGCTGCAAGGTCCGACCTTTATGGGTCCTGAGACACCCCAGAGCCCAACAGAGCAGAGCAGGTCCTGCTGCTGCAGTTGCTGGGCTGGTGTTCACGCTGAGAGGCGGCCGGTGAAGCCCAGCAGGAGGATCCTACGGTGCACAGCTTGCAGTCCCCCTCTAGTGGCAAGACCAAAGTTTATTGCCAAAAGAGCCTTCGCGATAAAGAACTGGGCTCCTTCCACATAGCTAGAAGTGGTTCAGCTAAAAGGGGTCTCTACTGCAGAGAACACATCTGGGATATCATTTTGTGCTGAAGCAACCAATGCATTTCCTATTATGAAGCTACTTCTGCAGCAACCTTCTGAGTAGCCTATTTAAATACATCCTCTCTTGTTCTACAGTCACACCATGCTACATTACACAGCATACAAAAGCTTTCCTGATTCTCCACTTCCTTCATAAGAATCCTTCCTCTCAAACAGCAACACACCTTTAAAAGTTTTATTTTTTTCCCTGGGGAAGCTGCACTCCAAGTAACACACCTTTTACGCTGTGGGCTATGAGCACTTGGGCTCCTGGACATCCCGAGGCCAGTGAGAGCTTCCCGAATAGCTGTTTCTTCACATGCTGCATGGGAAGCAAACCGTGACCGGGGAAGAGAGCAAGTTGCTTCAGAAAAACATGACTTGCTGCTATCTTTGGTACATCTTTAATTTAACATTATTTTTAGCTGTAGACACCACGTAGGAGAAAATGAACTCGATCAGGAGAGATTAAGCACGGTTTAACACTCACGAAAGGATGCGTGCTAATTGCTGGGGCTGGCATTTGACCTGCACCTTGCTCTGCAAGCTTTCAACTTAAAGAGGATGTTCGCTGAAGCTTCTGCACAGGCTAATTTTGTTAAACTGAAGTTTAAATAAACAACGCTACGAAAAGCGGCATTTTTGCTTTGCCCCTTATGGAGGCATCTGCGCCGCAAACGAAGGAACACACACATTCTGCTCCACTCATCTATCCCCTCATGCCACGTGATGGTTAAAGGCTACGATTGAGAGAAACAGCACTTTCTTCTGGTGTCTTTACTACTAGGGACTCAAGGAAAAAGAAAGTTCCAGGTCAAGACTTTGAACATGTAGCCTGCCTGTAGGTTTCTCTTCCCCACTGGCTCTGCTTTTCCTGCTCAAAATAAAACTTTCTTGCCTCTACTTTGCTTGTGTACCTGCACTCTCTCACACATGACCACAGCATCTACCATGCTAACCAGATTTTGCAGCAAACATCTCTCCTCAAGCATCGTTTCCAGCATGCCTCTTTCGCCCCTGCTGCCTTTCTCGCTTGATGCGATGTTACTGTAAACTTCTGCTGTCACTTGATAATCCTCCTTCAAACTGCCCTTTACTATAGTTTCTATAAAACCTCAGCAATGTTTAGATAAGTGATGTACCAAGACTATTACTCACTGCACAGGTCAGTATTATCTCATCAGTTCCTTGTGCTCCCCCATCTGTAGCCATCTGTTGTCTTGGGTCATAGAAAAACGCATGTTCTTCCTCACAAGGCCTTTTTGGTTTTTGGTTTTTTTCCATGTTCCTACAGCACCTGGCACAACAAGGTCTTGGATCCAAAGCTTAAGAGCCTCAACTGCTATAGCAATACAAACAACAACTATGAAACAATGAGTCACTCGGCCAAAATTGTTCAATGTTTAAGGAAGAACTGGTAAAAAAGCTTTGGCTTGCCAGGTCACAGAGTTTGGCCTGTAGTGGGGAACAGGAGATGCAGGCTCTTGTGCTACCTGTGCCTATGTTTCAGGCTTATGCTAAAATATTTCGATTCAGGGCTTTTTGGCTGAAGAAAGAATTTTCCCTAAATAAATCAGTTTATTCACAAGTTCAGATTGTGACTGGGCCACGACAGGACACCAGACAAAAGCATTTTTAAAAGCTTGCAATTGCTGAAATACCCATCCAGGGCCGCTGGGTTTGCTGTGCAGGTCTCTAATTTCTCCCTGGCATGAAGTTCTCAAAAAGTGACACTTAGAACTAAAGCGTGATACCAGCTGGCTAGCAGGAGATCCTGCCCCACAGGGCAGAAGTCTGCTTCAGCGAGACACACATTTCTCAGCTGCTGCCCGGGCACCAAAACGTCACTTAGTGTAGGTTACTGTGGCAGGTGACAGCTTCTAGCAATGCAGGCTGCGACAAGCACTTCGAGCCGTACTTATTTCCTACGGAATAGCAGCCCAAGCATGACGACTAGATATTTGTCTTCCAAGGGGCTCTCTGGCTGCAAGATACCTAAAAATAATCACAGAATCGAAGGGGATAAATAAAAATATCCTTATTGCTCCAGGATGTCAACCGTGGTCAAACACTTCACAGTCACAGATTGATTCCGTGCTGGAAGAATAAAGCCTCTCTGTGCCTGAGACGGAGCTTTTGGGAGGACAAGTGCAGCACAACTCCCACAGGAACCGATTTCAGTCTTTTCTCAGCTCTAGGCATCCTGCCGGGACCAATCTTCTCTCACTTGTACACCGAGCACCACCTACGTTTTACAAAACCAACCATTAGCCCTGCAACTTCACGGACTATCCCACAGCACTCAACAACAGCAGGGATAAGGGATTTCTGACAACCTGTAGAGAACGTACTGTTACTGGTGTAGGGCTGAATTTGCCTGGCCGTTCTTTGGAAGGCGAGAAAAAATAAAAAAAAAAAAAAGGCCAAATCCACATCTGTGGGAAGGAATCATTAATTTCTCAGGCTAATTGTAAAAGGAAACGATAGATACAAATAACTGTGAGAACTTCACCAGGATCCTGGGACCCTGGCAAAGGGAAACTAGCCAGATGTCATGCTGGCAAAGTGATCAAAGGAGCCCAGTAAACGCACGTCATCTGGTAACGGCAACACAGCACTGACCAGAGGCCTGGACGTAACAGAGAAACACGGCTAAAAATACACAGAGTCCCTGCTATCAACTCCAAGCGTGAACAATTATTTCTCATCCAGGCATTCATATACTGTTTACTGTGCTCTGCCATTCAAGACATTAAGCAAATGCACGCTACAGAAATCTGACCTTTCTTTGTACCTCATCTTCTATTAAAAAACATATCTGTGATTTGATACACTGCCGTATCACACTGAACATGTATAAATCTATTAGAAATGAGGAAGGGGAGCTGACTCCGCTCCGATTTCATGGTACCGAGGGCAAAACCAGTCGTTTTGTTCTGCGTGCATTCAGCACTTAGTACAATGGGATCTCAGTCCAGGGCTGTGACTCCTATCCTCTACGATGCAAATAATCAATCATTTAACGTTCCCAGACCTCTGCAAGACTTCCAGCACTTAAAAATAACTTGAAAATTCTGGCTAACTCTCCAAAAGTGCCTAGGTCAGTTGGGGTTGTGGGCACTCAAGAGTTTGGTTTTTTTTTTTAAAAAAAAAAATAGTAGTGCCACTTCCTCATCTCCCACAAAAGCACACACATGGGGTGGGGGGAAGCAAATCCAATAATCTGTCGAGCCCTTTTCCTCAGCCATTACAAGCAGAGCAGTAATGTCTGTAACACTGTCCTTGTACGTGCTACCGAAGAACACAAGAGAGGCTTTGAAACGAGTCCCTTTGCTTCACCCAGATCAGAGCTCTGGACAGCAAACCCGAGTGCATTTGTGCAGTTCACAGGCGCTGCCGGGGTCGACACCAGAAGAAGGCAGAGAGCCGCTTAATTAATTGCTCCCTTTCTGGGACTGCATTTCGCTCTGCCCGGTTCTCTGGGAAAATCTGAGAGCTTAATGCGGAGGCCGAGAGAATACTCACAGCGCTCCCCGCCGAAACTCTGCAAAAACTAGGGCCCCATCCTGCAAAACGCTGAGTTTGCTCGCCCCAGCCCAGCCAAGGGGAGCCACCTTCTAGGTACAGGCTCCCAAAAGTCCCTTCGGAAGCAGACAGTGGCGCCTGGGTGGGTTGCTGGAGCACATCCGTCCTCCGCATGGACGATGGCTTGGTGGAGGCTCATTCTTACACAGGCTGCACTTGGAATCTCCACCCTGTGAACACCCAAGAAAGGAGAAACTCCCTCCTTTTCACCCTTATTTTACACACTGCTAAAATCCACTTCAGAGGTAGCAACCTCTCCCCCGCTCTGAGAGCTTTACGCCACGTGGAATGAAAGCTCATTTCATTTGAGCTAGTTGACAATTCATTATTGAGACAGTGATAGAAACCAATACAGAAGTACAAAGTATCTTGTGCCCAAAGCTGCTTAAACTCATCCTTTTAATTAAACTCGGGCAACGTTTGTGGGCCTGAGCATCTCTGCCTTACCTTACTGGCAATTTTTACACTGCAGTCCAAATATAATTAATTGCGCCGTTTCCAAGCCAGGAATGGATTGTGCTCGCTTTCTGAGCCAGGACTCCACGCTGCTACCGGGGTAATAAAGACTTATTTGTGCCGTCGCACCGAGGGGATATAACTCCAAGCAAGGCTATTAATCACGAAGACGCAAGCCCTGTGCGGTCGGCCCGTGCCAAGGTGACACCAGGCGGCAGTGACACAGCTGGAGGCAGAAGCTGGTTGCTGTGACTCAGGGCTAAGCACGAAATCACACCAATGCACACAGCTATGCGTTTGTGGGGTGCCCTCGTTCTCACCCCAAAATACTGCAGGTGTCTGCACAAACACAAATACAGCAATTACTCCGACAAGGTCCGCAGTGGAAGGTGACGCCTGCCAAATCTTATCTTTGGCCACACTAAATGAACACAACGTGTGACTCTTCAATACAGCATGTTCCTCCCCGCCTCAAACTGTCGTCCACCAACACCCCCCCACATACATACACTAAAATCTAGATTGCAAGAAAATCTAGAAGCAATAGCTTCTAACCCAAGAATGAAACAAAGCATGATGTCAGCAGAGGAGGAAAGGAGCGCAAGGTGACCCCAAAGCACAAGAGCTTAGCTTTGTCAGCCACGTTGCCCTTTCCCTTAGGAAGGGAAGAAATTAATAAAGCGAGCCATCCAATTTAATTCCACTCCGTTCCAGCATGACCATATTCATTTTGAGCATGGAGGACCTGCCTGCTCCATCAAAAGAAGCAGATGACTTTGCTCGGCTGCCAGGAGACACCAGTCGGCTGCAGTGCTCGACCCAAGCACGACTGGCATCGTTCAGGGATGCTGAAATTTGCGTGTTGAAAGATGTTCTAGCCTGACACAAGAAACCACACACACGCACACACACAGACAACTATTCAAACAGACTGATTCAATGCCTCCAGGGTCTAGTTTTTGGAGGAGCTGGTAACCCAGGGCTCCTAATGATGCTACTGAGGTACGGGTGCCCAACAGTTTGGAGAAGAGGGAGAACATTTCACATCCTTGAGCTGGGTAGAGTAGACGTGTTAAAATGAAACCTCAGAGTTGGACACAAGTACTTGGTTTTTAACCTCAATGTAAAAATAATACTCCCACTAGTATTGTTTGGTGGTTTGGATTCTGCACAATGAAAATACGCATGTTTCTGTTGAAAAGGTGTGTGGGAAACGAATTTTACCCAGAAAAAAAAGCAGAAGATAAAAGTTTTAAAAGATTCCTCATAGAACACGCCACTTCTGTTGGCCCTCTGAGGAAGCGCAGATGAGAAGAGCTGTACCTTGACAAGGTACAGCTTGAGGCGCGTTGAGGCTCAGGCTGAGGTTTCGATTCACGTTGCAAGGAGATGGGACTGTACTCCTTTTTGCAAGCAGCCAAAAATAAATGCATAAATTAAAGAGAAAAAAAAAAAATGCTGTCTGAGTTCCCAGACGGGACTGGGAAGTGCCAAACTTCCCGCCCTCCCCAGCCACTCAGACTGAAGTAATACAGCAGTTTCCCTCGCTGCAACCTCCAAAGGGCAGCGTCCTACCGTGTCTACAGGGTCGCGCGTGTGGCAGCAGCACCCTCCTGGCCCCCCCCGCCACGTCCTCTGCTCCAGCTTCCGTGGCAAGAGAAGAAGATGGGACAAGGATCCTCCCTGGATCATCAACCTCTGCTTGAAAACAATCCAGGCACACTTGAATAATTAATAATGTGACCCATATACCCTAATTATCTGGCAAAGCACCCCGCGTTTTGTTTATTAAACCTCACAGCACACCTAGACACTGTATTGTTAGTTTACAGACGACAGGAAAAAAGGGAAGGAAAAAAAAAATAATTAAAAACTCGAGACACAAAGGAAACAGTTACCCAGAGCCACACAATGTCTTCTGCTCCAGGCTCGAAGATCTCATCAGCCTGGGTCCTCCACCCTTTTCTGCGACGCTGTTGTACTTTATTCTCAGTGGAGTCTTGTTTTGTCCTAGTTTTGATATTATTATTTCTAATTAAAGTCAACAAAATGACTGATTAGCAATGATAATTCAAGCTGGGCTGATGAAAGCCATCAGAGTAGTTAAGCATTTATTCAAATAACCATTTCCCATGCCCTAGCTAACAGAGATCTTCTACAAAGGACTGACATAAAATGTTTCAAATAAAACAGGGCGCAAAGTTCTCTTTCAAAACTTAATCATCCCAGTGACTCTGACTCTAAACCATAAAAATACATTAGGAGCATGGAGGAGGGGGGAGCAATTGTGTTAAATCTTTTTCTTCCAGAGTGGAAAAAAAACACATGTTCTCCACAAACTGCATTATAAAGCTTTGAAGAGGATTTTTTTTTTTTAATTTTTTTTTTTTTTCTTTTCTCAGATGGACACTGGTTCTACCAACTCCGCAAATATGAATCATGGCAAGAAACGGCATCAGTGGGTGCACTGCTGCACGAAGAGGGTCATGGTTCAGGCCACCTTTCAGTTTGGGTGTAGCTATTTAAAATTCCCAAGGCCTCAAATTCCACACTAAGTAAAAAAAGTCAGTAACTGTATTAAATAAACAGTTACTAACTATATTAAATGCAACATGTTCCAGCTCACCACAACATATCTGTAACCACATTCTACTTCAGTGCAATGACAGCCAACCCTTGAAGAAATTCAGGGCACAGCCTACTGGATTTGTGCATCTATTTTAAGGAAAGCTGCGGGAGCAGAGAGAGATGGAGCTGCCTGCCTTCACGTCTCATACTGGAACCAATTCTTGGGGTACAGAGACTCCCCGAGAAGCAGGAGCTGCAGCCTCAACACAAGGCACGTTGGCGCTCTCCTAAGCGATCAAGCTTGTCGTAAGTGGCCGATGGTCAGCTGAGCTGCAGTAGAAGACCTGCTTCACTCCACATAAAACAATTTCGCAGAAGCCACCATGAACGTGGCTACTACGGCACGGAGCACACACGGGCAGAGGGTTGTAACAGCCCTGTTGTAACCCCAAAAGCCACGGCTTCTTAACCTCCTGCAGCTCTAATGGTTTCGTCTGGGCACACGCATGAAGCGGAGCTGCAAACAAACCTGGATGCCGGGATCTCCTGACATGGATGCAACGGCACCTACTTTGGCTTTGAATAAGGATGACAAGACGTTCAGAGAAGGAAAAGGGACTGTGCACTGGATTCAAGGCAGAAACAGGCTTATCTTAGCTTACTTGTAAAAAAGGAGGACCAAGTATTTCAGCTGACGACACCTTTCACCAGATGAGCGTAAAACCTGTTCTTCTGGTGCCACCTGCACGGCATTTTTACAGTCAGGAGATAAAATAAACAGCGCATAATCCAAGGCAGTGCTGGGATTGCATGCGTGGATCCCAGGGACACGGCTGAACTGCAGCGACTCTCGGCATACTCACTGTGCTTCTCGCAAGGGAATTACCTGCTTCCGCTCTCAAAAAAAGCGGAGAGGGAGAAAGGACGGACAGTATATCCATGCAGAACGTAAAGCTCCAACCAGCCAAGCGACCCCAGGCTCACCGCTGTGCTGACAAAGTTCGTGCATTGAGCCCCCCAGTAATACAAAGTCATTAACAACCACTGCAGCAGTCGTGAGCCAGACCGAAGCGTGTGTAATTGATTAAGAACAGACATGTCACGGTTGCTTTTTATAGCTCCAATTAAGTGTCAGCCTAATTAATGGAAGTTAGTGTGCTAATTATAAGAGTCTGCGTCGTGAGTCAGACTCAAACAAACGTTGTGCAAGAAATATCAGAAGGGGTTTTTTTTTCAGGCATCCAAGATAAATAATTACACTTATTTTTGTTAATTCTTAGCAACAGGACTGTTATACAACTGGACATCACTCCTGCAGCTGCATTCAAAAGTATTTCAAATTGTACAGTGTAGAGCAAATATTTGCTTGAAGACAATGCAATCTGTTCCATCATTAGCAAGTCATTTTGCAATCAAATTTTAAGGCTGCATTTGCCAGACTGCTGAAAGCGAAGTCTCTTTTACGGAAGGTGGCCTCCAACACATCTCTTTGCAGCATTTTCTTGAACACCAATCTGAAATGACAGCTATCTCTCTCTCCATCTTCCATGCTTTGAAAAGCAGTGAAGCACCGGCATTTTAAAAGTGAAATCAGTGTGATTTCAGCATCTTCTGAAACGAGCAGGAAATTCGCTGCATTCGGCTCTCTACAAACCCAGGCAGACAGCTAAAATGCTCTGGATGACAGATTTTTTTCAGAGCCTCTCTGCAACCAGAAAAACCAGTTGCAGGACTGCAGAGGACATCTGGAATAGGCAGAAGAGTAGTGAAATCCATGATGGTTTCGAAATCAAGGGGATGTGCTTGAGGAGAGAGGAACAGGATTAATTACGTTTCAACTAAACCAAGTTTGATAGCCAGACATTAACAGGGAGATGTCGATATGAAAGGTTCAGATTCCGAGTTAGGCAGAAAAACACAGGTCCTGGGGAAAGACATTGAACTGAAAGTGAACTAGAGAGACAATTGACCAAGATGGTCTCATGGATGAGATCGGTGGAGAGGAAAATGAGAATGAAGCCAAGAACGAACTCAGAAGGACAAAGTAATTCAGGCTGGAAGGGACCTCAAGAGGTCACTGGTCCAGTCTTCTGCCCAAAGCAGGGTCAGCAAGAAGGCCAGTCCAGGTTGCTTGGTCTTGAAAACCCCTAAGGATGAAGAGTACACAGTCTCTCTCAGCAACCTTTTCCAGTGCTTGACGGGTATCTCAGTGATTTTATCCCCCTATATCCACTCAGAACTTCTCTCATTTCAACTTATCCCTCTCATCTCTTGATCTCTGGTCGGATGCCATTGCAAAGAGTGCACTTGTCTTCTTGAGAACCTCCTCGCGTGTTCCAGAGGGCTGCTATTTCATTAACCCTAAGCATTTTACCCACTTGCAGAGAACTTTAAGAAAACATGAGGCAAACAAGAGAGGAGAAACCTACTGATGGCCTGGTAAGAGAAAAGAAACAAGAGCTAGGGAGGGCAAGGAATGAGGAGAGAACTTATTCTGAGATTTAGGGAGGAGGGCTTTTAGGAAGAACAGTTTTCGTTAAGCTCATGATGCAAAAGGCAGAACAGCCTGGGATGAAACGTGGCGCAAGAGAAAAATCAATGCAAAACAATGATGTAAACTATTAGCGAGAGTGGCTGAAAGGAGAGGAGCAGGTAGAGCTTGTGGGACACGCAGATGGGTGAAAGGAGAAAAAAAAAAAAAACAAAAAACCAAAGAGTGAATACAGCCAGTGAGCTGTACTTCTTGGCAACAGTTGGTTTTGGCTGTCTGCAGTATGCCTCTGAATCATCTTCAGCTGTCACAGACCCTCCAGCCTAGTTCAGGTCCCCAAAGGAATCTTCATCCTCACCGGACGATCACGGGGCGAGGAAATACCACAAGGACTTCACAGCAAACCAATGACATTTAAAACCAGTTATCAGGGGACACACAGTCCGACAAACTTCTACCGCATACACTGGTTACTGACTCATCCGGGTCTGAAGAGACTAAAGGGGAGAGCTGTATTACTGAATAAAGACTTTTTCTGGAGACCTTAAAGACCTATATAGATTTATAGCAGCTGACAGTGATTCAGACACCCCGAGCAGTCAACCAAGATGCCGTCACCACAAAGATGAAGTACAATGAAATGAGAAATTGTGCCAACTAGGCCATTTGTGTCATATTGAGAGAGAAGATGAACTTCTCTGACCTTGCCTTCAATAACAAGCATACACAGCACAGCAGACAGTCAATAAACACAGGAACACCTCTCTCCCCACTTTTCCTCAACAAAAAAGGTTAAAAACTCCCAAATTATAACTGGCTCACTATTCTCTCCTGTTATCAGAAATAGCATCAAGCAGCCCTGCCATAAAATGGAGCCCTGAGCCCTGGACAACAGGCAGGCACAGTTTTTCAGATGATACCCAGCAAGGACAGCAGAAGAATTGGTTCCAGACACACCTGGTGAGTCTTCTCCATACCTCTGCTGCCCAGACTTTTCCAGCCACAGCTTGGAGGTTGCTCGTGAGCTCTGGAAAGGTAAAAGCTAACTCCAGACAGACACGACTGCTCAGCTGACTTTCTGTCCCCTGCTACGTAAACCTCGTGGATAAATTCCTCCCTGCCTCTCATACCCATCCTGCTCCACCCCTGGCTTCTAGTGGGCTTCTGCAGGATCTGGCTCTGCACTCCCATGTCCCACAGCAAGTCACAACAGGATATGGGCCGACACTGGATGCGGAAGGGTCTTCCAAGCATTTCTACCTTGGTCTCCTCCCACAACTTCTTAGGGATCAGTTGTTTCTGAAGGCCATAAGACTGCAGCAAGTCAACATTTCATTTAAGCTAAAGGGAATTTTTGAAGAATAGTTCCTTTTCTGGGTGTGAAAAATTCTATCTGGCTAAAACAGAAGGCAGCAAAAGGGTAAATTTCATAGGATCAAATCCAAAACATATAAATCTTTACTGTTTTGGCTGCTTTGTTTATTGGGAAGACCAGAACATTTCTGGTTTTGGAGAAGGAGGACTCCCACTTTTTACTACTCTGAAAGCATCATCAGAACACATTTGTTTGGCAAGCAGCTCCGATTACTAATATGCACTTATCTTCTTTGATCATGTAGGAGTCCCATTCACAGAGTAAGATCAACTTGAAAACCACAAATAAAACCTTCACAGTATCTAAAGGGTTTCACAGAATGCAGAGGGTTAATACTGTGATGCATCACTACAGTGCTTCTGCATCTAGAAGAGCTTGATCTATTTTTGAAGACTGAAGGGATTCAATACCATTTGAGCTGTAGGCCTCTAAACCTCAGTGTTCTTAAATAAAATAAGAATAAAAGCAGCAGGTTCACAGAACAGCTATGCCCCATTGTGAATAAAGGCAGCTTATCTAAATTTAGATGGCACTGGATCAATTTAAAATGCCTGTAAGAACAACACACTACTATAACAGGATATATATATATATATAAAAAACAGTATAACAGGAACATGAAGCTGTAATGTAATGCTGAAGAGCATTGATTTTTTTACCCATCCCCAGAGAACAAAGTGCACCTGAGTGATATCAGTGGAAAAAGTATTTAGCAGACAGGTCTTGCATCTGCCCAGTTTAGCCTTCTGCCTCATCCCAGAGCAGGCTGCGTACTATTTAAAGGAACAGACTGATGTAAGAGAGTGAGACTGTATTTCAAGTTAATCATTACAATCCATACTTTTTCTTTGGACTTATTTGATTTGTAGGATTGCATCTTTCAATAAAGGTCACAACGTGTGATAGCCAGCTAAGTCTAACACGTACAACTGCATGTCATCCCATCTTCTTTCAGGGATGCAAAAACACCACCCCTACAGTTAAACAAACCTCTTCCTCACTAACTTTTTCCAGCTAATGTCTGAGATGACGCATCAGCCTTTGGCTGCCAAGTGACCTGTGCTTCTGTGACAGCAGCCAGGGCACCACACGAGAAACATCCTGTCCATCGAGAACCTTTAGCTTGAGTATTTGAGCAGAGTATTCCAGCAGACCACAGCCGTCTAGGGGGTCTGAGCAGAGACATGGGCTCTCAGAGATAACAAGCCAGGCAGAAAACAGCTTTCTGAAGAAATTTATACCTTTTGATCTACACCCAAAACTTGCTCTTTGAACAATTTCACTGCAGCTAATTCATCTGTGCAACAGCGATTAAATTAACAAAAAAACCCCAAAGAGCTAAACGTTTATTGTTTGGTTCTCAGTATCAGATATGAGGTGTGGACAGCAAACACTAAGACTGTAAGAAATACTCATTACGATGTCCATGTGAAAAAGCAGATCCTCCAAGTTCACATTTGCTAAAGCTAGGGTTTCCCCACCCTCTCATCTTCAGGAGATTTGCACCGGACAGTAACTGATGACTTTAAAAGTGATTTTAAAGTCACTATAAGAGCATGGCGAGCCCCCTCGGCAGCTGGCAAACAACTGCAGCGCTACCTGCCCGAGACCTGGTTTCTGACAGGCATTACGAGCCGTGCAGTTGGCAGGCAGTGATCTGGCTGAAATATCACATCTGAGGAGACCCCCTGTTGCAAGCGCTCAGAAAACTGTGCCTTCAAATAAGGGATTGTGCCGATTTGGCTCCATCTGTTTAATATACTAATTTATTGTAATTTATTGGAAAATTTCAGTGTAGATGAGGACCACACCCCCTAATCAAAGGGAACCGCTTCTCTGACAGACTGACACTCTCATCCCTAACAATCTCAGTGAAATATTAACATTAAAAGCTTAAGGATAACTTTTTTTATTTTTAATCAAAGTCAGTATCAACTATTAACTATTTGACTGTGATCACTTTAGTGGGTAGAATGAACAAAAGTATCAAGTGCGAACGCCATGCAACAGCAGAAGTGAGAATTGGCAGAAGCAAGAAACACAACAGGAAGACTGAAGGAGACAGAAAAAGGGAGCTCGGGAAAAAAGGAAAAAAAAAAGAGGGGAGGAATGTGATATCTAGAATGAAAAATATTTTCTTGCTGAGACATGTCAGATGTGAACAACAACAAAAAGATGCTTAAGGTACTACAGTTACTAGCAACAATCCTACAGTCACTCCCAAAATGATGTCTCCATCCAATATTCCTAATCCATGGCATGTAGAAGGTGGCTCCTAGAATTTAAAACTAGTTCATAGATCAGAATTAATAAGCAGTCTAATTTTCCCCTGCTCAGGCTGGCCTCCCACACCATCATCCAGCCACTGCTGCTCAGTTTGTTGCTGGCACACGTGGAGCAGGTATTAATGGATACCAATGGGACAAAATTACCGACGGAGAAGATACCACAGATGAAGACAAAAAGTTCTCATTTTGCTCACCCTGCCATCACTTCCAAATGGAGCTGGCCAGAAACCGTCAGGAAGGCAGGTACGTTGAAGAAATGGGTCTTTTCCGCAGATTCGCTTGCCTCCTTTGACGTCTGTAAGTCAAAAAAAAAAAAAAAAGGGCAAGAAGTCAGACTATGGATGTTTGAATAAAAAGCACAGCTTGGAGCTTATTTTCCCTTTTTTCTCTTAAGAAATAACATGAGATTCAAGCAAAACCCTGCTGAGACGGAATCCAACAGCGTGGTAAGCCATAATACAACACTCGCCACCTTTGCTCAGACTGCTAACAGGCTCCAAAACCTATTCCAGCAAAACACATTAAGGTAAAACCCCACAAGATAAAAGCATTCTTCAGGACGTCTCTTTCTCGGGGTCTGATGTAAATAATGCATCTGTGTAGTGAAAAGCTGTACTTAAAGTGGGAAACACAACAACTCCTGCTTCCACTTTTCAGTGACTCACGAGGATATGGGTTGTAGGTATCACAACAACTTGCAGGGCAAGTTTGTGAAGGGCGCCACACACCCCCAGCGTCACCAGCAAAGCTTGGACACGTCAGCACAGAGGAAGGACACACGGTGCTTTCATACATTTCTCAAACTAACGGGGATGGTAAATTGGATCCCCAGTAATTAGTTGTATCAGCTCAGCCAAGCAGGAGGCAACCTGTTAAGACGACGCAGCTTCACAGAGTTTGACTGCTTGCTCAAAATTTTGCAGGCAGCACGGAGTTTGCGCAAAGCTAAAAGAATATACGGCTCTCCCATTCTCACCTCTTGCCTCTGTATGTGGCTATGTCAGGAACTCCAAATTTCACTTAAAGAAAAGAACTGTCTAACTTCCGTGTTTAAACATCCACGAGCTGAATTAGGAATGACATTGTAGAAAGGAAGGAGGCAACAAAATGTAAAACAAAATGCCAGGAAGAACATATTCACCATTTTACAAGCAAGTCTGAGAACAAGAGCAGTAGAAATGCAGATTTTTCTAGAGTAGCCTCTGATTTTTGGCTCCCCAGTAAAGTAACGCGTATATAGCTAAGGGCTTGTCTACCTAGGAGAGAAACCACATCCGATGTTTCTGGGAAATGCAGACACACAAAATGAAAATCCCTCTGGAACACCTGCTGAGGAACATTTTGCCCAGCAACACAGAAGAGGAAGATGCCAGCCTATCAACCCCGTCTCCAAATGTAAGTATTGATTTTTCAGTCTTTCCTACCAAGATGAACAGCAAGTGGGGGAAGGGAAGAAACCTCTACCATTTGGAAGTTTGAAGCTTCCTCCAGCATCACCTTCAAAATGCAATTTCAAGTCTGATGAGAAAATGGAGTATTTTCCGTGTCAGGTGCACTGACTTTTAGCAGACTTAAAACCAGTGCTATTTTCTTTTCACGCGCAAATGAATTTGTTTCCACCTCAAAAAGACCCAACACTAATCAGAAAAAAAGGAAAAAATAAGAAGTAGTGCAATATCCTCTTAAGGCTTGCTCTTCAGTCTTCAAAAAAAGCAAAACTGAAACAATACGGCATTGGAAACATCACAGCTTACAAATCACATACACACTGAAAAATGAACTACTTTTCATTTCAGCTTCTGCGTATTTTTTTTCAGGTCACCAGATATTTCAAGCATAAAAAACTATGAGTAATGGAAAATTTAGCAAGTTCAGTGTTTCATTATGAAAAATGGTGTGAAAAATTCCCATTAAAGTGATGGTGTATTTTTGTTTTTTTGATTTACAGGAAAAAAACCAGCAGATCTCTGTGTCGAGCTTTTTAAAAGTCATCTGAACTCCAGGACTCTGCTTCACCCTCTCCCCAGCGGACACCAAGCTGGCCATAAGACAGCAAGAAGCCCTCACGGCAAAGAAAACCAGCAGTCCCCTGGGCTCACCAAGATCACTGGGTGAACTGCTCACCTCCCCAGTACGAGAGAGACGCCCACATACTGGAGTGAGCGCAGCAAAGGGTCACAAAGATGATTAAGGGACTGGAGCATCTCTCACATGAGAGGAAGCCAGCAATGCTGGGACTGTTCAGCATGGAGAAGAGAAGGCTCAGGGGCAATCTTATCCGTGTGTTTAAACACCTGATGGAAGGGAATGAAGAAGGAACCAGATTCATCTCAGCCGTGCCCACTGAGAGGACAAGAGGCAATGGGCACAGATTTAAAAAAAAAAAAAAAAAAAAAAACAAGAAGACTCATGTNGCCCACATACTGGAGTGAGCGCAGCAAAGGGTCACAAAGATGATTAAGGGACTGGAGCATCTCTCACATGAGAGGAAGCCAGCAATGCTGGGACTGTTCAGCATGGAGAAGAGAAGGCTCAGGGGCAATCTTATCCGTGTGTTTAAACACCTGATGGAAGGGAATGAAGAAGGAACCAGATTCATCTCAGCCGTGCCCACTGAGAGGACAAGAGGCAATGGGCACAGATTTAAAAAAAAAAAAAAAAAAGACACATGAAGTCTCATCTGAAAACAAGAATAACCTTTTTTTATTTACTCTGAGGGTGGCCAAACACTAGAACAGGTTGCCCAGAGAGGCTGTGAAGTCCCCGTCTGGGGAGATATTCAAAACTCAGCAGGACAGAGTCCTGGGCAACCTGTTTGAGTGCTGTAAAATGGATTAGACAGTCTCTAGAGGTCACAGTTCTGTGACTTTTAAAAACCCACAAAGATAAATGAGATTTTTGTTTCCGCATTTTCTATATTTCAATGCCATCCCTATAAGCTTTGGAGAAGTCAAAAGGTTCAGGAGAAAGACAAAAAAAACTTCGAAGCTAATCTGAGGTTGGGCTGACCTACATTCACTGCCAAACGAATGCTTTCTTCTGAGAGAAGTTTGAAACACCGACTTCTCAAAGTTTAGTTCCTAGGAGTTATGCTAAGGAGCTAGCTCAGCTAAGTAAGCAGCCACCCTACTCCCCAACTTGCTTTGTCACAGGGAGGTGTCTAGGCTCAGGCTTGTTTGCCAGCCTTTGATATTCTACAACCTGCCATTTTTGTCAATGAGTCGGAAGGTGTTACTTTTATTCTTGAAAAGCTCTGCTGCTCATCACCAAGATAAAACAGAGGCTGCCAAAGACCTCAGCTCACAACGCAGTTTTATCTCTTCATAGCATCACACTAAAGAAAAGAACAAGTTTGCCTCACTCCACAGAGATCAATGGAAATATGACAATTTGTGGCTGTAACCCCAGGACTGCTTCCTTTGTTTCGTGGTTTTTGCAGTTCTGAAAGAACCAAACAACAACACCCAAGGATGTAGAAGCTGGCCCCTATTGTCTTTTTCAAATAAACCCAGACTATTTGCACAAAAACAATAAGGATATTAATAAACATACAAACATCCACATACCACAGCCCCAGAGACGTGGCCAGAAGACTACAGAGAAGAGCCACGTACCACTCCAGTTACTCCTACTGCAAGCTTAGTTCAGCTACATTCCTTGTTCCACCAGTGAAAAATCCCACCTAATCCTGTAGGATGCAACTTCTAAACAATGAGAAAGAGACAGACCGGAAGCGGGAAAAGAACAGAAGAAATCAGCCATGAAATCTCAACACTTCCCCCCCAAATCCACAAACAGGATACAGCTGTCTCCAGGAGCTGGGGCTCGGTTTATTTGTAATGACTTTGTGTTATTTTTCATTCTCCAAATCAGATGTAATCTCAGGGACGCAAAGAGAAAATAGACACACCAGTAAGTGACAGGAGGGAGAGTGTGAGAAAGTCCACAGCTCAACTGGACTTAGAAAAACCCGCAGCCCGTTTGAGAGGGCACGGAGAGATCCCGAGACGCGCGTCTGCACTGCGAGCAGCTCCTGGATGGCTTCCAACAGAAGGTGAAGAGTGAACATAGCAGCATTTAGATAAAATTTTACTGCCCCATCACCATCCCATCACCTGGCTTCTTCACAGCTGCCCACTTCCTCTCCCTCCTTTTGAGGCACAAAGCTCAAGGAACCCGTGCTGTCAGCTGTGCAAGACAACCCACTCGCTGCACAGGGAAAAACGAAACGCCTCCCTTTTCCTTCAGAAGGGACCCCTTCAGCAAAGGGGTATCCCCTAATTAGCAGCTTCACATTTCGCTTGTACAAGTATCAACTAACCCACTAGAGGTGGTTCCTCCACTTTATAGCACGGGGCTAAGGTTTTCAAGTGCCTGTGCCCCAGATTTATGCTCAGCCTTTCAGATGAAGCTTGCTTCTTTATAATGAACAACAGTCACTGGTAGAAGACAAATAATAAATAGCAGGTGATTCTATCCCTTCCACTGCTGACTCTGAGTGAGATTGTTTTTCATGACCATGACCAACAAAATGAAGCATCAACATTGTGGCGCTTTGGTTTCAATTAGATGGGACTTTTCTCCCGCTTCCCAACCCCAAAATACCTGCTTGATAAAAGATTAGGGGCAATAATGTCTTTGCTTTCAAGTTCTCTCCATTCCCTAGCTGAAAACTACCCAAATTACAATGGGGAAAGAGGGAGGGGGAATCTGTACGAAACATCTTGGTGTCTCAGAGTAAACGTGCTATAAACATACTGTGATTTGACATCAACATCAAAGCCTTTTTTTTCGTCATTCTAAATACGAGAACAACTGGATTTAGTACCTGTTTTGTTCTCCATCTCCTCAAATGTCTAATGATTTAATTTAAAGTTATTCCCTTTGATGTCAGCCTTGTATTAGCTTTTACTTGAGGCAATTAGCTTCAGGAGAGTATAAACCGTTTGATTCAGCCTTTCACTCCGTGCAAGCCAAATGCAGGAAGGGATTAGAGACAACTTGAAAAGCTCACAGCAATCGCTGCTGTAGCTCTAGCCCAGGCCCACAGCACCATGCTGCTGAAGCTCCACACCTTTAATCCAGACCTGCTCTCTGCCATGTCCCATTATAAACATGATTGCGTTTTCCTTTTTAGGCAACAACCACAAAATTCCTAACTTCCAAGAAGTCCTCCTTGCAATTCCAGTCCTAATTCTGATCACCCAGACTTGCATCAGGCAATAGCAGCTGGTTCCACTGAGACAAAGAAACATAAATACGGGCTGGAATTATAAGCAGAGATGAATCAGGTAGAAATGAGCAGAAACTGGGAGAGCCAGAAAGGGCAAGAGCAAGCCCTCCCTCAGCTCAATTCCAGCTTACCCCGATCCCTGCTGAGCACCTCTCTGAAGTCCCAGTCTCCCGGGGACTGGCTGCCTCCCAGACCATGACGCGTGTCTACAGCGAAAACACCTGACAGACACGAATGCTGTTGCATTTAACTGTGATTCTCCCCAGCAGCCCCCAGTTTTCCTTGGTGCTGACAAACGCTGGCTTTCGGCAGTACTGAAGGAATGGTAGGAGTAAGTTTCAGCATCTTCAGCAGCAGGTACACTTTTCTGGCTCCACGGTAGGCACCGCCCTTCACCTGCATCCTTCAGGGACCTCGAAACTTTTCCGTTCCCTCTTGTGAGCAGATGGCAAAAACCCCAAGCACCGTACCATCTCTGATTTCTGGATAGATTTTAGATAAGTACAATATCTGGATAGTCCTTCAGGTTTTGAGCTAAAGAAGTATCACTTCAATCAATGAAACAGCCTGATCCGGACCCTGGGTTCAGTCAAAAAACACCCCGATGCAACGAGGTGTGTGTGTGAGAAGAGACAAGCCTGATACAGAACACGTATTACCTCCGCTGGAACCTGCAGGTAGAGCGCAGCGCTCCTTACACGTAGAGCACCATCCCCGGGCAGGAATAAAGCCGCAGGCGATACAAAATGCATGGGAGATGTACTTTAAAGAGCTGTGAATGCCAATACAGCTGTTGTGCTTTCTAACTCACTGCATGCTGAGTTCTTTTTAAGAGACTGCGGCTGGGCAGCGGGGAGAGCGGCTGTCCTGGGCCTCATCATACCAGCTGGGGCGTCTTGGGACAGAAAAACTCTTCTGGAGCATAGAGGAGCCTCCACCTTCTCCACAGCAGCTGAGGACAGTCAAAGAAGGCAACTTTCCAGGGAGGAAAGTGAAAAAGACAGAGCAAGAGCCCCAGAAAGCAGGGAGCCTTCAACACTGCAGACAGAGTGGGAGGCTACTGAAAATAGCAGGGAACAGCCACACAGCCGGGTCACAAAGACAAAAGAAAGGCAGATTTCCTAGGAAGCTGCCCCAAAAGGGGAGACTGTGTAAAGTTTCTTGCACCATACAAAGCTGCTAAGTATTTTAGACTTCGGAAGGAAAATAAAAAAAGAAAAATGTGAGGAAAGGGTCTGCCCTGAAGTGCTGAGAGATAGTACAGAGGAATTATTCTCAGATTAAATTAAAATAAAATGGGCTGTTTCACCCTGCTGATCTGAGTTCTTATTTCAAGAATTACCTTGTCCTACTTTGCATTCAACTAAAACCCAGCTTTCAATATTAAAAGCTTTTTGGGCATTTTCAGCAAGTTAACTTTAAAGAAGGCGGCACGAGCAAGATGCTTCCCCCCTCCAGGCTTCCGGCAAAGGCAGACACTCTCAAAGGTGCAGAAATCCATAAATTGGCATTACTGATGTTCTCTGTGCAGGTTAGGGTCTGCCTGGCTGTTCTCCCACTTCTGGCAGCTTCTCCACAAACCTACACTTTCCAGGTGTAGAGAGTCTCAAGCACAAAAGATTTCTCTGGAGTTCTTACCATCTTGTAATCTGTTTATTTTTAAAAATCTCTGCTCACCACCCTCTTTTCATTGTTACAGTACTTCATTTTAAAAATATTCAGCTGAACTGATTTGCCGAGCAGAAAGGGAAGGGACTCTCTCCCATCCCAAGTCCTAGTATGAGAACATCCCAACCAAAGCTACGTACATGCTAATCGGTATGCCCAAAACCAAACAAAGATAATGAGGAAGCTGAACATATAAACAAACACAAATCCTACAGGATTAAGAAGTCTAGGAATCAAAAAAAGCCTTTTCCTTCTAACTCAAGATACATGAGGGGGGGAAAAAAAGTAAAACCAGATTCCTACTCTCTTCACTTTCCACCATTTCCAAAGAATGCGCAGGCCTGAGCAGCCACCAGACATTAGTCAGAGGATTAAAATTGTGCCAGTCTGGAGAATAGAGCTATTAAAAGGCGACGGCTGACAGTGGGTGCAAAAACAGCGTCTACTTGGGACCCTAAAGGCTACTCAGCCAAAGTTTTCAACTTATTCTACCCACAGCAGGACAGCTAAACTGGAAAAATTATCAGTTTTATCAGTTTTATACACTGCCCGAGGGAGCTAAAAGAAAAAAAAGGGCAGAACCACCCCCCCACATCCTGTAAGCAGCAGGTGTATTGTAATTACTACAAATTCAGAAGCAACCGGACACCAATTTCTGTTCTGGTCGCAACTAGAAGACAGGTCTTAAAACTTTAAGTACAGGATTTAAATTGAAGAATCTGATTTGCAGGTTGCTTTCACTGATTCCCATCACCATAATTCTTGGCTACCGTTCAAATTTAAGAGGAACAGGAATTTATTTTCTCCCTTGGCCCGTGCAAGCAGTGAATTAAGAGCTAGTTTAAAAGCGAGCGGGTACAGCAGATGGGGAATGTGTTGACGCTTGGTTTGATTAAAAGCATATAGAGATCATGGTTTTGCTGCAAATACCACACCCTTATTTTTATGTGTGACACCCTTATGTCACCCTTATTTTTATGTCTGACAGCTTCACATGCACGGCCCAAGGAAGGCTTAATCTTCCCCAGATTTCTGTTGTCAAGAAACAGCGTCACTGCTCCAGCAGACTGAAGTGGTCACAGAGGGATAGCAAGAGGTCTTGGATCTCTGCTCCCCATGACCAATTCCGAACAGAGCTTCGCAGGAACAAACCCAAGTCTTAAATTAGGCCAGACAACGAAGCGGTGCTCAAAGAAGAAACAGGAAATCAGGGAGAACGTCCTACTTCCCAGCAGCAAGTGGGTTTCTGAAGCCCTTCCTTCGTGGCACATGCCATTTAATGGGATCTGACTTGTCAGTTAGGCCACACCTTTCAAGCACGGGCCGTCACTACATTTCACCAAGACAGGTCTAATTTACAGCTTAGCAGTCACACCCGAGGGAGAGCAAGAAATTTGCCGTGAACCACGCATTTAGTTAAGATCCAGTTTGCACAAGTTTCAGACTCACAATTTAGCACCTCAATCAACATTTGCATCCGCGCTTCTGTTACAACCAACCACCTACGCTGCAGTCCTGCATCCTTTACAGCTTTCAAGTGGAGACAATTTGTACCGAAGACGTAATATACTGTACAGCTGCAAACTGTATAATGTTCTCATCATTAAGTGTCACTTGTTTTCACATTTTAATTTGCATGCAACAGCTTGGAACGAACCTTTGGTAGCATTAAGGGATCTCAATTAAACAGGAACAATTTAGTTTAGCTAATCAACTCTATTGTCCCAGCCAGCAAAAAGCTGAGCCACATGTACTGGTCTGGAAGGGAATCACTAGTAGCACAGGTTAGACCTTGAGACCCTGAAGAACCAGTACCCGGAGGCTTTTTGTCACGAGGCTGCACGGAGAGTGGAAGATGTGATCCTGCAGCAAGCAACTGCTACCTCAACAATTTTCCTTTTGCTTACAGATGATTCACCAGCAAGGCTGGAGCCAGTAAGCATAAGCGGCAATGGATGTCATTGTTTGAGACAGAAGAGTGAATTTCAAATATAGAAGTATAAAAGGCAGATGGAATTTCTTACGATTCACGGATGTGGGGGGTTAGGATCCATGAGAAATCTGTGGGGAAGATTTTAGTGGTCATGGCTGTATTTAAGTTTCATAGGTGGTTTTGACCCAAGACGTGAAGTACTTTATATAAATGATGGATCGTGGCAGTAATTTGGTGGATGGGTGGGGAGACCTGGCAATATTCTGACATACAACATGAGTAGCTTGTAGGGAAGGAATACACAGGTGAAAAGGAGTTCTAAGTATTGATGACTTTCTTTTAAGGAGTTATCTTATGGCAAATCTTACCTTCATTTCAAAGGTAAGAAATACTTGTGTGTAGTAGGCTGTCCTGAACGTCCCATCCCATCCCCTCGGCTCTTGTCATCCTACCTTTCTGTTTACTAAGATGTTCAACCTCCCTCTGTTGTTCTTTGTAAACTTTTCCACAGCACCAGGGACAGAAAAAACTCACCAGTATTAAGGTGCTCATTAATGCATAAATAGCAATAATAATAAAAAAAAAAGTAATGCATCTGTTTAACTCCAGCTAAAGTACCAGTTGAAGCAAAGGACTGCTATATTAAAAAACATAATCACAGAAGTACATAAAGGAAAGGTTTTGTAAAGACAAACATTTCCTCTAACCTTCAGTGACTCCAGAACTGCTCTGCAAGCAAAACTCAAAACAAAACTTCAGCAACCCAACTTACCTCAATTTGAAAGAGTTCCCCAGCACCTTCACAGTCATTTGATGTAATTATGGGGGTATGAATATGCACGTAGCCATTATCCTGGAACAGACAGAACGCTAAAAGTTAACTCGCTAAAGATATCAAACGTCAACTTCAAGGATGACATCAACCAGCACACATTATAACCCAGCTATTACCCCCAACCACTACAGCCTACGTACTTTTAGGCAACTTCTGCCTTACAAGGACAAAGAGAGAGGACTAACTAGATGCTAGTACGATTTACAAATCAATGTTTATTACTTGTGCTTTTTCCTCCGTGTTTCGTAAAGAATTTAGATTTATGCCATTACTATGGGGTTTTGCAACTGCCCATTTCCACACCATTGCCCTCTCTCCTTACCTCCTCCAGTATTTTTATACTTTTGGGCCAGTTTCAATCAAATTCACAGCCTGAACACTACAGTTTCTTCCAGCTTTTTAGAAGCTGGTGGTTGGGCAGAGGACACTCTCTTAGTGTTCTCCACTAGTACGAGTGTGTTAGACAACAGAAATCCCACACTGCACGTGAGACAGGCCTATAAAATACCCAGACACCATGAAAACGTGAGTCCCACCTCACATCTTCGGAGATAGCAAAGTCGAGCTGATTTTAAGGGACAGGGTATGCCCTAGCTTGGTCACCTTCCAGGAAGGTACCTGCAACTCATGTAATAGCTCATACAGGCAGCAGAGGCCTTGGAAACCAGGAAGGCTGGATGAAGAAAGAGCCTCTGTTCTCTGGGTTTCTCTGCAGTGCAGCCATAGGCTTTTAAACCAGCTGCATCCCACTTTTCAGTGGATGGGTACCTCAGGCAGACCTCAGACAGTCACATACAGCGTGTCAAAGGCAGAATTGGGAACAGAACTCTACTAACCAGCTTCCTAACTTCATCTCACTACAGAGATCACTGGTAGAGCAGAGAGATCACACCTGTGCATGTCCAGGCAAACAAGAACCTGGAACTAGCTGATTTCATCTGTGAACAAAGGATTTGCTTTCTCTTGCATTACTGTAACGGCTCGTACAAAAGGAATCCCTTTAATATCAGGGTGTGCCAGCATTACCATGATACAGGCAATGATGTGGCACAGCCCATTGTGTATTTACACAAAAGACTAATGAGAAAAAAAAAGATAAAAAAGTAAATGTTTCTAAAAGCGTAGTTTCACAGCTTTTACCACAATAATATAAGTGGAACTGTTCAAGGCCAGGTGGGATGAGGCTTTGAGCAACCTGGTCTAGTGGGAGGTGTCCCTGCCCAGGGCAGGGGGAGGGAACTAGATGATCTTTAAGGTCCCTTCCAACCTAAACCATTCTATGATTCTATGAATATAAATCAACCATTCACGACAGGTCCTGGTCCTTATCACTGGCTAGTTAAAAGACTAAGAAGACAGGAGCAGTATTCACTGCCCAGCCTGAGAATCAAACTAAAATTAATTTGGACCAAAGAGTTCATCCGGACATGTAATGCATTTTGTGGAAGCACCATAGGAAGAAGAGGAGGGAGCAAAGTCCCTGCAGTCAGCTCTAGGCTCCCTTGGTTACAGGTGCAAAGACCCCAGCTCGCCAAGTGCCTGGCAGGAGCTCCTCACTGAGGTCCCGTTACGACACAGAAAGAAGTTTCGGAGCCAGAACTACTTGCTTTGCCCACGGAGGGCAGTTTCAGCCTAGCAATACAAAATGCAGGTCTCTGCCATAATCCCGTGCATACTCCAGAGATATGCTGGCCACGTGGACTGCCAACCCTACACGAGATTTTGGAGAATCGCCTAAATTACAGCAACCGTTGCCACTGTACGAAGAAAGGAGGACATTTCACACAGAAGAGCCCTTAGATGCTTTGGAAAGGAATGTGAACGGCACAAGTCTAAAAGATGAGAATCCCATAAACACGTCTTGCGTAGATCCCCTTATAAAAACTCCTAAAATACTTCAAACCACATTACTGGCTCTGACAAACCTGGAAGTTAGTTAATGTGCAAAGTGGAGGTTGCCATTCACATCGCAACCATGTCACTGTGCCTAGGAACAATGTTCCTATCCCACATGGACCACAATACTCCGAAGAAGATTTAAAGATGACATCTTAGCCTTCAGCATCCAAACCAAAAGCATCTAGCGTTAGTCATTCTCTGCTGGAAATGAATAGGCTAAAAACCCCCACGTTTTTAGAGTCAGAGAGTCTACATAATTTCAAGTGTGCATGCAAAAACCCCACTTATTTTCTTTCACCATTAAGCTCTTTACAGCTTTGCACAGTGCAAACACTCTGATTATACTTTCTAGTTATCGTAAAATCATAGACTGGTTTAGGTTGGAAGGGACCTTAAAGATCATCTCGTTTCAAACCCCCTTGCTATGGGCAAGGACATTGCATGTTCTGACATCACGTGTTCTGACATTGTCAAGTTGGAAACTGCAACATTCTTGGGGTGACGTAAGTGGCAATTAAAAAAGACCGCTTTCCTTCCATCAGAAACAGAGCACACAAGAGATGTTCCTGATGCTAGTAGAGTCGCAACACAAGCATTCGCAAATATCAGGTCTGGGACCAAATCTTCTTTATCCTTTTAAGAATAACTTTAGTGTAGCTGCTGCTAAATTAACGATACTTTATATTTTTTTAATACTGCTCAGCTCTTGAGCATTTTAAAGAGGAAGATATGTCAGAGTCTGAGCTGGAGTCAACCTGGAGAAGTAAAGCTTTTGTAAGAATAAGATGCTGTTTTGTATGTCGGCTGGTTTCCTTGGGCACGTTTGAAATCAAAATTGTTGTAGGCAATGCCATCTAGTGGCGCGACACCAGCAAAGACCGATTCCCAACAGCGCTGGGTTCCGCACAGCGCTGACACCACCAGCAGCTTTACCTGACACAATACTTTTATTAAGCTCTTAAAAAAAGCATTTAAAAAAAAAAAAAGTCTTCTAAATACCATGCAATTCCATACAGACAAATCTTAGAGGAAGCAAGCGTTCTTTACCATTGCAGATGACAAATACCAGCACACACAGGACCAGAAATTAAATCTCAACAATTCTGGCCCGTTCTTTGGGCAACATTAATTACTACATATGAATTTTGTAATCAGAATGCTCTGAATATGATTCTACTAAAACTCAAGCCAGTTTATCTAAACTAAACCATGTTTATTTCAATGAACAGCTCTAAAAGGAAGGACTCGGGTGTGCTAGAGGACTTGCTGCCTTTCTTTACATGGAATCCCATGGGCTCTGTACGGCATCTGCAGAGTTAATTCACCGAAGCTCTGAGTCAGTGTGTCCGTAGCCTTCCTGCATCACAGATTTTTCCGTGTGGGAGGAGGCTTCTGTCCAAGGACGGTAAGGTCACTGCTGAGGATGGGTTAAACAACTCCATATAACGTTGTGTTCCACGGACCACACACACTCACAGCAATTATAACACAACTTAGTTAGAGGGATAAAATATCTAACAGGAAATGGGTGGAAAGATGCTAAACAAGACCACAGATGTGCTAACCTGATCATACGCAACAGCCTGGCCACAGCCCGCAAAGAAAACCACTGTGTCCAAAATCCATACCCTGCAGCCAAGACATCACACTCCCTCCTTCCCAATACGCTCCCGTGAAGCCAAACTGGGGGAATGTTTTACACATAAAGCTCAGTACAGTAGGGACTACCTGGAAGAACGAGTGGATGGCTGCAGTGGCTTCACTGCGGATTCTCAAGAGGGAGGCGAGCGTGTTGCTTCTGCATCGCAGGTGAGGGAACTGTCGGACATACTCCAGCGGGTGCCTCTTCTTCATTTTCAGGGGGAACGCCTGAAAACAAGGAAAGAAAAATAAGAGGATGAGAACGTGGGAGTCAATATAGCTTCACTGCTATCCATCTCTACCTACTAAAACTCAATCATCATTACACAGCAGAGAACTAGATGCTTTTGTGTATCTTTTCCAGTTGTTTTGTGGATTTTATAATGCTCACAGCAGAACAAGAGCCACGAACACATGAGAAGGCAGCAGCGCTCTGAAATGCCGCACCTTTTGGATGTTGAGCCCCCTTGAAAGCCTCTATTCGTCTCACTGCTGCAACAGCAAGCTGCTTCCAAACACGTCCGTGGCAGATATGGTTCTGCCACCTGCACAGTCTGCAGTGTTTCACCACTCCCAGTGCTTCTCCAATTCGCATCCCAGGCAAACCACCTGGCACAGGTAACTGCTGCAGGGTAGAACAATGCACACCCTTAGCTGGCAGCATGTCTGTCACCTTCCAAGTAGAAACCGCTCTGCCCCTGAAGAAAGCTTCCATGGTGATCCCACGTTTCTCCTTTGACATACCCTACAGACACTGCTGGCAAATCAAAGCCTGCAGCAGCACTCAGGTTTAAAGAAAATACAGTTTGAAGCACGCTTTGCTGGATACTTGGATCTTTCGAAATTAATTCCCAAAGCGGTCCTACCAGTTGAAGTCCTGCTGCAGTGACATACCCAAGTATCGCAAGGTCCCACCACACGGATGCTTTCGGCTTTCAGCTCCATGTTTTGCATCTTATGAGGACTTTTGACCAGTTCGCCTTGCACTTCCACCGCACTTCCAAAAGTCAGGTCTCTAAGAAACCAAGAAAAAACGACAGCTTAACTAGGCGCTGGTACAAAGCCAACTACAGTCAGAAGAGATTCCTGTTATTTAGCTGGACGACTTGAGATCACAAGAGATACTGTAGCCATAGGGCTTAGCTGATGAAATAAAAAATTAGTAAATGCATAGGTGGGAATGTGAATAGATTCACAAAGCTGTAGAAGAATTTAAGACAAGGTAGGAGTGCTGGACAAGCGAGGGGAAAAGGCTTTTACTGGAAGAGGCTATCGGTGGGGACAAAGCAGGCTTATAGAAAAAGTAATAATAAAACCAAAATTTAAAAAAAATTAAAATCAAGTTATGCACAGAAGTATCCTGGAACATCTCGAATCTCCCAACCCTAGCCCAAAGAACAATCAAGAGTAATAAACAAGACAAAGCTGCAAAATAAGTGCATTATTTTATTATCTTATTATACTAGAACAGGCACATCCATCTAGGTGCTATGCCTAACAAGCCAGCACTCAAATTGTTACGGGAATAGCACCAGCACCCTCCAAAAACCTGGGGGACAGTCATCCCTGGCTACCTTGTGTAATTTCCAAGCAATTTCAACAGTAGTCCAGACACTGATATCGCTGTTAAGAAAATGTGGTTTAAATTAATCTCACAGGACAAGCAGCTGGAGCACAAGCCCTCAGCTAAGGGGAAACAGAGTAGCGAGACACCCTCCCATCCTAAAACACCACATCCAGCGACCCCAGACTGCGGTGATGCCTTTCCCGTAGTCAGGTGCCAGCTGCTGGGGTCTGGTGAGCCACCGGGACAGGAAAGGAGGCCTGAGCTGAGCGCTCCAAGCACTGATCATCACGGATATTTCTCCAGGTATCTCAAATTGACCAACCTATTTTCCAGGCTGGGATCAGCAACCACCTGGAGGCTTTCCAGAGAGCTCCCATCATTTATATGCAGGAACAAAACTTCCTTCTGGGATCGGACAGAGTGGACCCAGCCCTAGAAGTAAAAGAAAAAGAAATTTATTATTTCTTGGCATAGACTCTTTGTAGTCATGATCTTCTTCCAGCTGAGCTGGATGTGCTACTTCAGGCCTACTTCAACTTCTTATTGAAATCAAAGCCAGTATTTCTTTAGGGGCAACAAAAATTAAAAAAAAAAAAAATTAAAAACATAAGTTGTCAGTGTCAGTTTTTCTATTGACTTCAAAGCAAAGAGGAACAGATCCTTAGGGAGAGACATCAACTCCCCTTTTAAGTACAGCAGGGATAACTAAAATCTACCTGCACCTCTGGGGAGCTGAGATCACAGAAGTGGCAAAGTGCTCTGAAGATGAAAAACATTTTAGCAAAGTACATATTATTAGTGATGTCCCATCAAAACACTTCTTACTGTAACAGGAGAGACCAGTAACGCACAGCTCTTTATGACAACACACTCAAGGCTGTTTTGATGATTTGTAGTACCAATTTTTGTTGCTGTATCACCTGTAGGAAGGTTCCAACTCAATTTTGTTTGCATGTCCTAAGTTGCTGGACTGTTAAAACAATGATGCTGCAGCCAGAAGACTCAGGTGAAAAACTACGTATTCACGCAAGACAAAAATCAAAACTAATGCCCTGACAATTTTGGATGTTTCTCTTTACACCTCAAAATCAAGACTGCTATGCTGTCCCCTTTGAAAAAGAAATATTAATTAAAAGAAAACACACTAGAGGCCTTCTTGTCCAGTCTGACTAAAAGAATTAAGCCGGTAACACAGCAGATCCTTGTAACGGCAAAACAGTAGAACTGACCATGTACATGTCAGGCTAATGTCTTGAGTTTTTCAATCAGAAATAACATTTCCCTTAAAAATAAATTAAAATTTAAGTCAGTAACAAGGCACCAAGCAAAAGTAACAGCATCCAAAATACAACTGCTTTAGTTGCTTCCCAGCTCGCAAGAGCGGAGACAAAGGTGTTCTTAAAAGCAAAACTATCCGCTGGAGAACTCCCAGCTCATCTTACAATAATACTGTAGAGAACAACCAAACTGCCTCTTTTCCAATCAGTTTTGTCTGTTGCTTAACTGTAAGTGCCCAAGCCGTTCAAATGACTTCAAACCGCGCAAGTGCTTTAGGGATTTTATACCAGACAAACCAACGAGAATCCATCTACTTCTGTTGCCTAGGCTGAACAAACTGCAAGAATTAAACAGTACCAGAAGTAAAGTATTCTTAAAACTACAACACGACTATGAACACAGACAAGGCATTAGACAGGCTTGTATAACAGGGGGAGAACAACTGCATACAAGAACTACAGAGGATTTTAAAGCCATAAACCTATCGATTAACAAAACTTCACTGTTTGCTCCAGCCCTTTCAGACCTCTGCAGCCTGTTCCACCCGAGGCAAGAACTAATGCAAGAAACAAGAGCCTAAAACTGAAGTCTGACCATTTGGGTATCCTCATATTCTTATGCCTACAGCAACAGGTGTTTAAAAGGTTAATTATACAATAACACACCTAAAGCTGTTGTGCCTACCCTCTGTATTCCAGTAACTCCCCAGAACATGTCATATACACGTTATACTTGATGTATGATGTTTAATGTATAATGGCAGATTTTTTTCTTAGTTTCTTTCCTCATAAGTGCTCCTTAACAAAACACACAAAACCCCCGAACAAAGAGGCATTCTCAGGAGCTTTTTTCCACCTCATCAAGCTGTTCTGGGATCTGTCAAATAAGGATACGAGTCTTGCATGCTGCAGTAGCAAATAGGAGCATGCCCACAGGCTTGTATTGGAGCAGCAGAGGCTGTGGCAGCAATGCTTTGACCACTTTACACCATACCAGAAGCAAAGTGTAGGGATGATTCTGACTCAGACCAGACTGCACATTCCAATAGCCTGGCCATAACAAGGCTGGATTTCAGCCAGACAGTTCCCCAACCCAGTATAATACAAAAGCCATTTTTGTCAGCACAGGGGAAGAGCAATAAAGCACCAAGGACTTGGGGCGAAAAAAAGGCAGTATTGCCAATTTCAGCATCAGTTTATTCCAGCTTGCGTTGTTCATAAAACTACAGTTGAAAATCACCTATGCTGGATAAGCTTCTTCCTACCCTATTAGGCTTCATCTACTTGTGTGCAGGAATTCCAGTGTGCTACAAACTGGGGTTTGGGTCAGTAGAATCACAGGATGGTTTGATTTAGAAGGGAACTTCAAAGACCTAGTTCCAACCCCCTGCCATGGGCAGGGACACCTCCCACTAGATCTGGCAGCTCAAAGCCCTGTCCAACCTGGCCAGGTTGAACACCTCCAGGGATGGGGCAGCCACAGCTTCTCTGGGAAATCTGTTCCAGTGCCCCACCATCCTCATTGTATAGAATTTCTTCCTTATAAATCTATCTTTAATCTCCTTACATTTAGTTTAAAACTGTTATCAACTACCCAAGTCCTTTACAGATTCATCCAGAAATACTGACAACCATGCAGTTCTAGCCTAGGGTCTTGCACTTGAACAGGGACTATCCACCTGCAACCACTGCTCTGTCAGTTGGGAACACCAAAAAACAAGGGGACACAGAACCCTGTGCTGCAGAAAGGGAGAGAGGTCCACTGCAAAAAAGTCCATTTTCACAGAATCCCCAGGGCTGGAAGGGACCTCTGGAGATCATCTGGTCCAACCCCCCTGCCAGAGCAGGGCCACCTACAGCAGGTTGCACAGGATGGCATCCAGGCAGGCTGGGAATGTCTCCAGTGTCGGAGACTCCACCAGCTCTCTGGACAGCCTCTGCCACCCTCAAAGTCAAGAAGTTCCTCCTCATGTTGAGATGCAACTTCCTATGTTAAAGTTTGTGCCCGTTAACTCTTGTCCTGTCACTGGGCACCACTGAAACAAGTCTGGCACCCTCCCTTTAAGTATTTGTAAGCATTGATGAGCCCCCCCCCGCCTCAGTCTTCTCTTCTCCAGACTAAAAAGACCCAACTCCCTCAGCCTTTCCTCTTAAGACAGATGTTCCAATCCCCTGATCATCTTTGTAGCCCTTTGCTGTCCCCTCCCCAGCAGTTCCCTGTCCTAATTTATCCCAATCTACCTTGGTTCACAACAAAGGCTGGACACGAACATCAATCAAACTGATACCGCTGGCTCTACCCGCGACACTGCTACAAACCCAGACGTGGGGCAAGACAAGACCCAAAGCAAATCTTTAAAAACATCAGGTTCACCGTTTCACCCTCCCGAAACACACGGCTGATAAAACCAGAATCGGGGCAGAGCACGTTTCAGCACAAACCATCGCAGCAACAGGCCTTCCCTGCATGTGCCCCGAGTAACGTCAAAGCTTTGTATCTGATCCGGCGGCAGCAACCTGAACAAATACAGGGAGAGCGAGCTCGAAACTGCACAGGGGATCTTTACAGTATAGTAAAACCTTTACAATTTAGTAAAACGTGCTGCAGAGGTTCCAGCCTTCCTCCCCGAGGCACAGGCAGCGGGAGCCGTGTCGGCCACGCCACTCCACCTCCTCTTCCTTCGGCTGAGGCGCCGGGCCGGGCCGTCACCGGGCACATCCCGACCTCCCCCGGCCACACACCTGCACTTTAACCTCGCCAACCGGCTCCAGGGCCGCCAGCGCCTCTCGGACCCGCAGCCGCACCGCCCGGGGCAGCGAGACGCAGCGGCGAACGGCCCGCCAGCCGCCGCGGGCGCCTAGCATGGCGGAGGGTTAACGGGCCTGCTCCCCTCGGCGGCCCGGCCTCATCCCGCCCCGCCCGACCGACCGGCCGCCCGCCCGCCCGCTCCCACACGGCTCCCGTGAGGCAACGCGCCTCCCGCCGCCTCACGTGACCGCCTCACCCAATGGCCGCGGCGGGAGCCGCCTCAGTGAGCCAATCGGAAGAGCGCTCAGCCCGAAGGGCCGCCTTTTCCGCTGCAAGGGGGCGCAAGGTCTTCTGGGAAATGGTGGGTGGTCGAGGGGGACGAGGCGGCGGGGCGGGGGTGGGTGGGTTGTGGCGCCGCGGAGGGCACGGGGGGACGGAGGGGATCGCCGTGGCCGCGCTGAAGGGATCCTGCTGCTCTCTGGGAGCCGGGCAGCATTGCCGCTGCCTCCTCCACACTGCACGAGGCGGGATGGGGACGGGCCAGGCCAAAGCCTCTGCGGAAAGAAAGCAATGGCGGCTGGGCTCTCTGCCAGGCCGGGCTGCAGCCCTGCTCCCCTTCCAGCCCTGGGAGCGCTGGCTGAAGGGAGAGGCCACGCTCCTCAGTGGCAGCACAGTCTGGGGACGGCATGCCGTGGGTTGCGGGGACCATCTGCCACTCTCCTGTCCTCCAGAGTCCAGCTCTGGAGAGACAAGCCCCACGTTGGCCCATGTTTTTTACTGCTCAGGGACACAGGACTCCATTGTGCTCTGCAAGCCCTGCTCCTGTCCCCTTTTCTGCGTCCTGACCCTCTGCCTGTTCCAGCTCCTCTGAGCGGTGGGTGAAAAGCAGTTGTCAAGAAGGCGGGTGTCTCCAGCCCTGCAGAAAAAGACCCGGGGATACTGGTGGGCAAAAAATGGAACATGAGCCAGCAACGTGTACTCGCATCCCAGAAAGCCAGCTGCATCCTGGGCTCCCCAGCAGCGTGGCCAGCGGGGCGAGGGAGGAGATTCTGCCCCTCCTCTCTGCTCTTGTGAGACCCCGCCTGGAATACTGCATCCAGCTCTGGGGTCCTTGGCACAAGAAGGACATCGGCCTGTTGGAGTGAGTCCAGAGGAGGCCAGGAAGATGATAAGAGGGCAGGAGCACCTCTGCTGTGGGGCCAGGCTGAGGGAGTTGGGGTTGTTCAGCCTGGGGAAGAGAAGGCTCCGGGGAGACCTTACAGCAGCCTTTCAGTACTTACATGGGGCTTATAAGAAAGCTGGAGACTCATTACTATGGCCTGTAGTGACAAGACAAGGGGCAACCATTTTAAACTATAAGAGGATAGAGTTAGGTTAGACATAATGAACGAGGGTGGTTCGACACTGGCCCAGGTTGCCCAGAGCAGCTGTGGCTGCCCCATCCGTGGAGGTTCAAGGCCAGGTTGGACGGGGCTTGGAGCAACCTGGTCTAGTGGGAGGTGTCCCTGCCCAGGGCAGGGAGGTGGAACTGGATGGGCTTTAAGGTCCCTTCCAACCTAAACCGTTCTATGATTTTGTGAAAAAGGGTGAAGTTGGTGCCACTTCCCCACGCAGCCTAGACGTTACCGCTCTGTTCTGCCCTTTGCTTGCGCGTCCCTCTTCTGCGCAGTCACGCTGTGGGAAGGCGACGGCTGAACACGCCTGTTGTGCTTGTGGTCAGAGGTTGTCCCATTCCTGTGCATCGATCTTTGGAGTTGGTGGGTGAAACGAGACAGCAGCAGTGTGATGCCCCAGGGCCAGGAAGTGCTGGGAGGCAGCTTTGGCACTGACACTGCTTGTAGGGAGACAAATCCCAGCATCGCTGCAAAGTCTCAGGTAAGAAAAGAATTGCTGGCCAGAGACATCATTTAGAAGAAACAAGCTGGACTCATGGGAAAGAGAAGAGAAAAGCTTTGATTTCAACTTTCCCCTGTAGTGCTTTTTTATCTGTGCATGAAAAGCTTCTTGTCCTCAAAGTCACTGTGCTGCTTGCCAGGGCCTTCCTTCACCTCTGCCTTTGCTCCCAGTAAGCCGATGTCCTCAACCGTGGCTCTCAGTCTAGACCTGAGCTCTGAGCTACCTTGAAAGGCCATCCTGAGGAATTAGAGCTGCAGAGCAGCAGCCCTGGCATAACCAGGTGGATGAGAGAGACATACAGAGGAAAGACAGGAGACTGCAGGGACGGGTGCAGGGAGGGTAGGTGAGAACTGGGCTAGAACTCATCCAACAAGGACAATTTGCCCAACGTCTGTCCTCCATGCTGCTGCAAGGAATCGGGCAGACTGCCTGGACACACGCAGGCTACTGCCTCAGTGCTGGATGGAAACACAGGGATGCACACGTCTGGGTGTGCTCCTGAGTGAGCAAAATTAGTTTTGTTTTAATGCCAATCACCATCCCCTCCTGTAAGGGGCAACATTGAGCTTTGCTGGGTGTTGGTGCAGCGTTGTGATGTGATCTCTTAGAGAATCACAGCGGGGAAAGGAGCTGGTACTTCTGCGGTGCCAGGCAGTGATACAGGGTGTAAATTGGTAGGAAATTAGGGCTCTTGTTCAGGGAACTCCTGGCTTAATGTGAGGATTAAACAGGTGTGTAATGACTGTTAAGCGCATGTTACATGTTCTCTCTGGCTGGTCACAGATGGTGCATTTACTGTTGCTCTCAGCTGTAGGTTTTTCCTTTCTTGTTTGGCCCGTAGTGGCCAGAACACTTTTTTCCAGGGTTATTTGACTCATAAAACCCTCTCCAGGCCAGATAAGCAATTAATTTAGGGATTAATTAGGGGGTAACTCTGATAATGGTGTCTAAATACACCAGGAAAGGGGGAATGTCTTTCCCTTCAGACCCGTCTGCTCCAGGGCCAGCTGTGGGTCTTTGGAGGGAAGGGTGTAACACAGCAAAGTCCCGCCTCAAATTTCTAGGGCTGGACTTGAATTTTTCCCAGCTGGCTGAATATCCTATTCCTTCTAAAGACCAAATGGTATCACTAGACAGGACAGGAATTTGGTCCATCAATCACCAAAAGAAAATGAGGATGAGGCAAGAACAGACTTGCAGCATTGCTGACTGTCCCTCAGACAGCTTTTCTGTCCTTGGAGCTCAGCTCTACATCAGCTGCTGCTTCATACACCCTGACCTACTCCAGACTCCCTTTTGCTGAGTTCTTCACCTGCGGCCGATGCTGCTGGAACTTAACGTTGCTGTGAGATGTTCCAGGCTCCTGGGCTGCAGACAGGATTCATGTGCTGACAGGCACCGCCTCTAGCAATTCTTTTTTTTAAGATGGCAGGGGGCACAGCCCAGAGCTCTCCAACAAGCATCGATTTTTTCCCAACAGAGCTGACCATCCTCTTTTCACTGCTGGAAGCTGTCCTCACCGGCCAGCAGTTTGGCAATGTCAGCACCATAAACCATAGCCCCAGTGAGGGCCCCAGATCTCAGGTTGCTTCAGTAGGTCCATATGGGTCCATGCAGGGCTGGAGCTAACTCTGTTCCCTCTCTGGTATGCAAGCTGGATGTCTCAGAGCCAGTTTGGGTGTCTGCAAAGGACACAACAGTGTCTGAATGTGTATTTTGTTTCTTTCCCTGCAGAGTAGAGCTCTTCTAAAAGCTCTCCATTGGGCGCTGGTGCTGTGTGTGGATCAGATTAGTAAGGAAAGTCTGGTCTGGGAGGCAGGAAACCAGTTGTCAGGGTGTTTGCAGGGAGGGAGGTTCAAAGGATGGTGAGAAATAATGATTCTCCTGGACTCCCAGCTGGGTGTAGGGGCTGCAGAGGAAGCGTGGAGCAGTGGTGGGAACAGGCTATCAAACGGTGTCAGCTTTTGGGTGGGAGCAGAGAATCAGCCTTATGCTTGTAGGGCACCACCTCCTTGTCAGCATCCTTATAGCAATGTCCAGCCTTCACCTGGCAGGAAAAGTGCTCTGAAACGTGTCCTCTGTGGATGTTTCAGCCTGGTGCTTTAGGTCCAGACTCTCCACATGGAGCCTGCTCACCCATGCCTTCTACATCTGTCTGTTCCTTCACTTTGTCCTTTAGCGGGTGGAGGAGGAAGAGCTCCATGTAGCTCTACTTTTGAAGTGTGTCAGTCTTTGTTCCCTTCTGATCCTGAGGCTTTTAGCCTCAGATCCTCCAGGTCTGGCCAGGTAGTGGGACTTCTGAGAACGGCAAGGGCCGGGGTGGGAGTGGTGCAAAGCAAGAAATCAAATCTTGCCTCCTCCAAGCTGACTCTCATCTGTCAGGTTTCTGATGACGTGAACCTGGTTTGTCCACATAGTTCAGAACTGGAGATGCTGTTACAGAAAACCTCTCCCCTTGGGGCTGGGCATGTGGAAATCTTTTCCATCTCTTCTTGGGGGAAAGCAGAAAGCGGCGACTAGCCTGGGCCTTTACTCTCTGGAGTGCTTTTCCAACAGAAACGTGCTCAGGATCTGCTGTGAGCAAGATGGTGATTGGAACGCTGGGCTTTGCGCTGAGCTTGGGCTTCATCGTGGTGGTACTTGTCGTCTATCAGAAGAAAACGAAAGGTGAATTATTCATGAGCTAAGTAGAAACCCGTTCTTAATGGGGCTGCAGAGAGATGTTTTAAAGCCTGTAAGGCTTCACTAGAATTTGAATTTACCATGATAATTTTCTTGGGTTCCCAGCATTCAATTGGGTTTTATATGGTCTAATCCAATATCCGCAGAAGGCAGTGATAGCTTTTAATTTATTTTAACTGATGTTAGATTGGGCTTTCAGTGATGAGAAGCCATTTTAGAACTATCATCAGCTGCTGAAAGGTCAGTCCAGTTCTCTGAGATACAGTCCTAGGCTATGGTTATGGTTTCTTATGAGTATCAAATTAGCTGCTTCATTCCCAAATGTCTCCACATTGCTTTGTTGCAGACATATTTTGTAGACTCTGGAAGCAAATACATTCATACTTATTTATAGAAGGATTGAGTACCTTTCTGGTGAAACAGTGCAGGGGGAAAAAAAGACAACGTTATCTTCCAGAAAGCTGTGTTCTTGTTCTCAAAATGTAAGTTTGCTGAGTAATAGCATCTTATCCTAGCGTTTGCTTTCTGATTTCGAATAATTTAAGATTATTAAAATCATGAACAAGTACCGGGTAAGTCATTGTTGTGTGATATCTTTCATGGCGCAATGAGGAATATCCCTCAGCTTAATCCTGTACTATTATTTTTTTCCCAAGCAAACTCTCTTAAGCAAGCCACATCCAATGTCGCTCTTTGTTCCCATGGATTCTTAGTCTATGGATTTAGGTCAGCAGCATCAGGAGGACCTGAATTCCTTGCCCACCATCATAGCTCTTAATAACTAGGGAAGAGGAGGCTTGATGCAGAAAACACTGAAACCTTCCTTAGACCCAACCATCAGTTTCCCAGTGAACTATGATGAGAACGACGTACAGGTTTGACTCTGTAGGAATCGGTTTTCCAGCCTGCTCAGAGCCCGGGCTCATTGCACCCGTGTTGTTCAGGGCCTCACATTATCCAAGTGATAAATGCTTTGGGTAGGTCTCCACGGTCAGCTCAGAAACTGGATTCCCCTGCCATAAATAAATCCTCTACCAGAACATCCTCTGGCAGGGCTGCCATGGGCTCTCTGAAGCTCATCTGACCCCATGGATCTTAGCAGCGCTGTGCAGCGGGTTAGCGTGGGACCACCATGCACTTGGAGATGATGAGGGGAAGGAGCAGGCTGATAGCTGCTCCTGGACTCCAAAGCAGAGATGCATCCACGGACTGTTAGGATGAATGTGGAAACCACAGGAAAATCATCTGGGGGGTGAACGTGGGAAAAGCTGCTAACAGGAGCCTGGAGGAGCTTGTCCTGTTCCTCAGTCCAGCTGGCACAGTGACTGGCAGTGCTCCAAAGCCTGCATGAGAAGTTCCCCTACCCATTTCTGCTCTTTTTTTTCCTGCAGGACTGCCATACCTGTCGTCTGCAGCCATGGAGGAAGAAGGTGACACAGAAAGGGACATGCTGCTGGGTGACTAAGTCCACAGCAAACCTCTGTGAATCTGTTTCTGCCTCTCAGAGTTAAGAGGAGTCGTTGCTCCCTTTCCAAAGCTATTCCCTTTCATAGAATCACTTGGGTTGGAAGAGACCTTCAAGATCATCGAGTCCAACCATAAACCTATGCCAAAACCACCCCTAACCCATGTCCCTCAGCACCACATCTGCCCGTCTTTTAAATGCCTCCAGGGACGGCGATTCCACCACCTCCCTGGGCAGCCTGTTCCAATGCTTGAGAACCCTTTCGGTAAAGAAGTTTTTCCCAATATCCCACCTAAACCTCCCCTGGCACAACTTGAGGCCACATTCCTCCTGCTGTTGCCCACATTAGCAGGGTACTGCCTCTTCCCCTCTCCGAAAAGCTGTGAATTTGCAAATTGGCAGGCTTGCAAATTCGAGGATAATCTCAGGGACTGATGCCGGGCCATCGGGCCATTGAGGCTGGGATGGGCTCTGCTGCAGGAGGAAAGCTAGAGCTTCCCAGCCCTGCACACACCTGGAGAGAGAAGAGGGGAATAAATAATAGCATTTCTAAGGAATGTTTGGTACTTTGAGCGATTTATCTAAGGGTCTGAAAGGATTTAATAACTGAGAGCTAATTAAATGTACTAATTAACCCGGTGTTTAATCTCGGCTCTTCGCTAGCTTTCTGTGTTGCTGAAGCAAAGACGTAGTCCCATATATCATGACATCCAGCCACTTTGCTTAATTGCGATTCCTCTGCACATGGTGCAGGCACTCAGCCACTAAGGTGATGAGAGGAACATGAAAGCCCACGTACAGGAGAAAATTAGAGGGGCGAAGCCAGCCCTGTGTGACTAACAACCTGTGAGATTATTTCCATGAAGAGGATATTGACAGTCTAATTTGTTTCCCCTCCCCATTATCACTGGTTTGTTCTCGTCAACGCCACTGTTTTGCTAAGGGGGATGGGAACAATCTGCTTCTGGGCACACGATGACAAATGGCCACATTATTCTGTGGTCCTGTCCTTGTCACTGTGGCTCCCAGCAGCTCTGCTACAACCAGGAGTAGGAGGCTGCTCACTTTCTCTTCTTACCGCACTTCCTTGTGGGCTTGCTTTTCCATGAGGGTCTATACTGGTGCTACTGGTACTGTTTTGGTGTACAACCCACACAGCCAACTCTTAGATCTCCATGAGCTGCTTCCTCAATGCCACAGAAGAAGGGACACCTGAAGTGACCAGCTCAATCCAGCTGGAGCAATGTGGCCTTCCTGCTTCCAGGGCTAAGTAATTCCTCCTGGCTCTGGAGCCGTGGGGGACCCTGGAACAGGTTGGTTGGTCATGATGGGCCCAGGAGGGCCCTTCTCTCCACAGGAGAAGCAGGGACAGAGGACTCACAAGATCCAAAATCCTGGCACATCATGAAGGACATCATCCCAAGACATGCTCCTTGTGGATGTGTGGGGGACACCCACAATCTTGTCATTACTTCTTCTCGCAGCTGGCATGGAAACTATTCCTGAGAAGCTACCAAGAACCACAGGCTGCCCAACCTAGGGCACGTTAATTGCCCCCAACAGCACTATTTAAGCCACTGGCCCACCGGCCTCAGTTTGCTGCCAGCTGTAACACCATCTATACACTGTTCATTTTTTCCTGCTAACGTAGACGTGGGATGGAGGTGAGCTTCTCTCAGGCTCATGGCCTCAACTTGGGGTCATGACTCCTCCTTTAGGAGCTACTAATTCAAACGCGGTTGGAAACGAGTCTGCGTGAGCCCGGGGTCATTAAATTAGCTGCTGTGGGGGGAACGTGGCAGTCACCTTCATTGGAAATCTCCACGGCAGAGCCAGGCACGGATCTCTCCGGGATGTCTTAGGAGAATGAATCAGACCTGCCAGGATGTGGGGAGAGGGGGGAGACGACCCACTGGGGGCTTTTTTTGCTGAACTGAACAAGCAAACAATTTTACAAAACCGGCAATCCCCCTGTGTCTCCTTGCGCAGCCCTATGCAGCCAGCAGAGGAAATTGGTAACTGTACCCAGCAAGCCTGTTTTTAATTAACAAATAATTATCTACAAATTGCTGTAATTATTGCCTTGGATTCCAGAGGATGGGGACGTTAGTGCGAGATGAGCACAGTTTCCTTGCGAGTGAAATATTTTCCCTGCCTTATCTCCAGCGCCCTGCTGCTGTGAGGTTTGGGGACTCGGCAGCGCTTTCCTTTTGAGAAAGTGATAAAACAGCTCAGGCTGCTTGGAAAGGGGAAGTGTGGAGGAAAAGGCACGGAAAGGAGGGCAGTTTCTTATGTTTATCGTGTTGCCTGCCCTCGTGCTGGAGTGGTTTGGGGGATGCCAATTAAGACATAAGCCCCAGTCCCGAATGCTGGGAGGAGGGTGATTGCACACTGGTGAGCTGGCGGAGCAAAAGGGGCATCCTGGTTTGTGATCTTTCAATGAGGAGGGGATATAAAACGAAGTTTGGAAAACTGGGGTTAGTGTTAATTCAGATCATGCGGGCAGCATGGAGCTGCCCTGAGCCTTCAGCACTGAGGGATGTGGGTCTGGAGAGGGTCCATCACTGACCATGACTTTCTGGACCACGTTTTGTTGGGAAAGTGGCGCACATAGAGCCCTTCCACCATTTTTTCTTCAGGCTCTGCTGCCAAACCTCGTGGTAGATATCCACAACAACCGTCTTTTCTGGTGACAAAGTGTCTCCCCCGTGGTAGCCTAAGTACTAACACATGGGGATGTTTATTGTCCCCAAGGGCTTATACCCTTTTAACAGGTCTAACATGGGAAAATCCACCCCAAGGTTGCAGGGGAGGCACTGAAAGACTGTGATACGTCCTGGGCCAGATGGGCAACCTGCTGAAGAGTTCCCAAGCCCAACCTTCAGCCTTGCTCGGCATGTTTAATCTCTGGGTCCTGCCGCCTCCCAGGAAACGATGCCCTTTTTTCTGTCACTCCTAAGCGATTCCCCTAAACGATGCTGCTTGCTGCCAGGGTTTCCATGACAGCCTCCGCTTCAAGCAACCGGGGTGCTTTTTATTATTCATCCATGGCATATTTACCTGAGGTGAGCTGCCTGCACCATGTGCTGCTGTGAAACGTTGCCTTTGTTTACCATCTACTACGTCTTTTCACTTCTCCAGGCAGACTTCAACTATTTTGGGCTGGGGGGCCCTGCAACTCCTTCCGAGGCGATGTGAGGTGCATTTGCCGACTCTTGCAGCATCCCTTTCCTTACAGAAAAACCCTTCTTGGTGAAGAGATGTTGTGGCTCCGTGCTGCGGAGAAGCATAAAGTACTGGGCAAGCTGAGAACTTGTCACTGCCCTCACCCTCAACTTGCATTCACCGGCAGGACAACATAAGAGCTCTTAATCCTGCTCAAAAACATCGCACTTGGCCTGAAAATATAGAGATGGCAGCTGATTTTCTGCTGCTTTCTGGGGTAGCAGGAGGAATTTCTTTGGGTGCATGAACCTCTGTCATTGCTGATGCCCAACATGGTCCTCAGCACTGGCCAGTCTCAAGTAGCTTCATGCTCTTCAGACCCCCTGAGGTTTAAGCTCCTGGCATGAACTCATCCTTTCAGAGCTCTCCTTGGGACCTCAGCAGGCGCAAAAAGGTGTTTTTCAGTCATTTTGGGACTTGTTGACAAGCTTCACTTGCTGATCATGTGAGCAAAAAATTGCCCGCTGTGAAATCCGAGTCTTAGCCCTTAGCATGGTGCCCTAGATGCTGGGACCTTTTTGAGCACCCATAATGCTCCTGCCTTATTCAAGGCGTGGCTGTGCCTCAAATATGTGACTCTAGCAGGAAAACAAAGAAAATTAGACCGTGCTTTGCCATTAGGATTAAGAAGTGGCTTTTTTTATTTTTAATACCTACACCTCTCCCATGCGCTGCGCCCTTTAAATAGATGGTTTCTAATGAATGGAAATAGTTGGACACGGACAAAGAAGCTGTCACAAAAAATGATTGATTGCGCTTAATATTTTATTTTCAAGACTTAAAAGGAAATCTCTGAAATATCCTTTGGCAGGTCTGTGAACCTAATGAAGTGGTTCATAGACATACAGAAGGAACTGAGGGCCCGTTACCAGCAGAGCGGGACAACGTTGGTAGTGTTTCATGACCGCTTTTGCAGCACAGCTGAAGAATACTGGGGGCAAAAGGCAAACAAAGGCAAAATTCAGATAGATTTGCTTCATCCCTGCTGACAAGGAGAAAACTAATCCTTTCTAACCACTGTGCACTCATAGTACTTAAAGAGTAGGGAGAGGAAAGCAGCTCTTTGTCAGTAAAGCACAGATTTTCTGTGAAATAGGAGTATCTGCAGGCTACTGTGCCCAGCATCACTGAGGTGTTTTAAGCCACCAAACTTTAATGCCTTTGGAGATTTCCCATGGGAAACCAGTATCCTGTTGTGCTACTGGGCTACACCGGTGAAAGAACTTGTCCTAAATCACACAAAAGGTCAAGGTCACGCATGGGATTTGAACTCCAACTTCCTGAGGTCTCATTCTGTGCACGCACCATCAGCTCTTGTTTTTCTCACGCTTCATTTCACTCCAGATAGTTTCTGCTGCCTTCAACCTCTCCCAGCTGCCAGTGATGCTCTTTGTTGCCTGCAGCGTGTCCCCACAGGGGACGTATCCCCGTACAGGACATGTCCGCAAAAGGCTGGAGGAGCTCCTTACTCCGTGTGAAGGAAGAAGCCTCCTTGTGGTCAGCTGCTCTTTGGGATGGCCAGTTTGAGTTTTTCCCCTGCAAAATCAGCCAAGGTGAGGATAGGGATAACAAGGTTTCTGGAGACATCCTGACCTGTTCTCCAGGCGAGTGTCACCTCCCAGTAGTCATAAGGGACAGCAGCCCTCTCACCTAGCTCTAGAGCACTGCCGTGCAGGTGTCTACATTTGAGCTGTCTCCCTTTATAGCTGGTGGAGACAAATAAACTTCTCTAGGGAGCAAGATGTCCCGTCCTAAAGTAGACATTTAAAACAGTCTTGGTTGCATGCTCACAGGAGCTCCTGTGGATCCCAGCTGGTGAAACCTCCACGCTTAGGAGAGATGTATGTTAGCTAATCATAGAATCATAGAATGGTTTGGGTTGGAAAGGACCTTAAAGATCATCTAGTTCCAACCCTCCTGCCATGGGCAGGGACACCTCCCACTAGACCAGGTTGCTCCAAGCCTCATCCAGCCTGGCCTTGAACACCTCCAGGGATGGGGCAATCACACCTTCCCTGGGCAACCTGTTCCACCCTCATGGTGAAAAATTTATTTTTGAGATCTAACCTAAATCTCCCCTCTTCCAGTTTGAAGCCGTTACCCCTCATCGTATCTCTACATGCCCTTGTGAAAAGTCCCTCTCCAGCTTTCTTGTAGGCCTCTTTCAGATGCTGGAAGGGGCACTAAGGTCTCCCCGGAGCCTCCTCTTCTCCAGGGTGAACACCCCCAACTCTCTCAGCCTGTCCCCATAGGACAGGTGCTCTAATATCTTATAAAACATCTCAACTGCTCTGCGTGTGCAGGTGAGACCTCACTGCAGCTAGTGAGCTCCAGGTGTTCAAAACACACTGTTTTCTGCCTCCTCTATCATAACGTGGGCTGACATTTCTTTCATCCCAAGATTTTCCTTTTTTTGGGCTACTTCTTCCTTTTCGTCACTAGATGCCAGCAGAGGTCTCGTAACATCACACCGAGGACCACTCTCAGCCCAGGGCTGGTACCGCAGCTGTACCAGGCACTGGGACAGCCTGCTAGGTGCCCCGAATCATCCTGATGATTTTTAACAACCCTTTATCTACTTCTTTTTCTGGCAGATTATGTCCAAATGCACTATTTAAATCAAAACTGCCGCCTTTTGTATGGAGCTACTTGAATCCATTTTCCTGCCTCATCACCTCTGTTGTCCCCATCCCAATTTTAAGGATTTCTCTCATGCCCACTGGATACATTTTGTTTTAAACTAGGCTTGTGCTCTCCAAGTACAGACGGTATCCACCTCATTTAATTTAAAGGAATGCTCACACATATGGGCAATCAGAGCTGGAAACTGGAACACCCTCCAGCCCTGTACAACAACCTGCTCCTATACAACACCTACAGACCTGGAGCTGAGCTCCCAAGGAATAGGTGGCTCCTGGGGGGAGGATTTCTGTGATAACTGGGAACTGGCGCCTAAATATGAGCATAAATACTTTAGAAAAGATGCACGGATGGATGGATGCATGGATAGATGGATGGCTTTTAGTGCATGCAATAATTATTTCTTCTTGGTGGAATATAGACCAGATAATCGAGAGAGAATTAGATAAGGGGCGGAACGGGGAATTTCAAAAAAATAATTATTTCATTATAAATGATTTTGTTATCAGGAATGCCTTTACCAGGTCCAGATAGCAAGGAAGAAAAGGCTAGGGTTTTCGAAACGCGAGTCAATCAAACAAGTGATTTCTGTACCTGGGATGCTATGAAGGGGGCTGATTCAAGCTGCGGTCGAGCAGAGAGCTCTGTGTGAGCGCGTGGACCTTGTGTGATGATTAACTGAACCAGGTCTCCGATCCGTACAAAGGTATTCTGTGGGGGAGGGTATGATCTATGCTCTTAGGAGAGGCCAGGACACTTTGGGAGACGTTCTGTGTGATTTATTCATAGTTTCATAGGAGATTCTGGGACAATATTTCACAAGGAGGATTTTCATTACAAAATTCTCAAGCCTAAATCCCCAACAGCAATCTTCAGTGCCTGCAGCTCTTGGGCATGGTCCAGGATTTTGTCCTTGTCAAAACCAGAGCAGAGGAGATGCTGAGACCATTTGAACCTTTCAGATATTGCAAAACCAGAAAATGTATTTCAAGCTTCCTGTCAGTGGCTAGAAGCAGCTTCCATGTTGTTTCCTGTATAAATTGCAGTTGTTGCCTTTGTTTTCCCTGTATAATTTTTACACTCAAAAGCAGAGGGAACCTACAGATAGTGGTAGCCCATCATGATCAGTCATTTCCCCTCTGCTCCTTTTGACTTGAACCGTGCAGGATCACAACCCTAAAGAGCTGTTGTAGTGCATTATGATGGAAAACTAAACCAGTAATTTCCTTTCTGATCACTCATCTCCAGCCTACAGCTGGATGAAAGAGAGATGACACTTTCTTTGGTGTCATTCTTTAGTTTTTCCTGGTGGGGGAGATGGAGATTTCTAGGAAATTATGGCCCCTAATTCATTGTAGCCATCTAGTTATTAGAGAGCCAAACTAAGCTGACAGTGTGTGATCCCCATATGATGAAATAGCCAGGTAGATAACTCCCCAAAATGGTTCTGCCCTTCCCAAGATGAATATCTAAAATAGGAGGTGTCAAGAGAAGCTTGTGTCTCTGAGTTGGCCGTGAAGGGAAAGCTTAGATGAGTCACTTAGACTAAATCCTGACACTCAGGTGAGATGAATCCCACCCCTGGGAAGGAAGAGCTCAGATCTTTTGCTGTCTGTCCTGATCAGCCCAGTGTCTGACCACCTGAGTCCCATGGAATAGGTCAGGGTAGGGTAGGACAGGATGGGATGGAATGGGATGGGATGGCACAGACAGGCTGAGAAAGATATTTAACCTCCTGTAGGTAGGTGGAATATTCATAAACAACCACGCGGATACCACATTCCTGCTGAAGTCACTGATTACGCTTTTTCCTCAATGTCACATGCTTCATCCTCAGATTTGGGAGCTGCCCTGTCCCTGGGAGACGTGGCTCAGGTGGTGGCTGATGGATCACAGGGAGAGCCTGGCTGTGTTTGGGAGCTGACCCACCACCAGCAGAGGACCTTGAACGTCGCTTGACATGTCCCAGGGCAAGAAGCAGTTCCTATGTGAACCAGGTAGGATCTGTCCATCTGTTTCATGTCCTGCTTTAAAAACTGTGAATCAAGGTAAAAACCAGCCTGGAGGTGACAAGTATCTAGGTCACCCTGGCCATGTCCGCAGCTGGCAGAGTGGCGAAAGGCAGGGAGAAGGGTGACACTTGCTGATGAATCAGAGCTGAAAGCAGACCTTTAGAGACACTGGTACAGCCTGAATGTTATAGATCAGCTACCACTGACCTGAAACATTCACCTTGAGGTTCAAAGGATGATTTCTAAACCTTGTTACTGCACTTTTGGGACTAAAAGTGGTCCTGAGAAGCCCCTGCAGGCTGAGTCTCAGGAGAAACAGCCTGCAGTTAGGCAGCTACGTGTCTGTGGTACCAATCAAGCTTTTAAATCTGGAAGCATCTGCCCCAGCAGTGATTTGATTTTATGCAATGTGTCTCATGCTACCGTATTGCTAAGCATGTCACTAAATCCTTGCACATCAAAGGAACAAAGTAAATCAAGCAAAACTGCGTAAGCCACGTTACAGTTCAGTTTTGGCAAAAGGTGCTTAGGCGACCCTGGAGGCTGCGGTCCTCTAGCTGGCAGCAAAACTCACATAAGCCCAGAAGTAGTGCGGTTTTTCCCGTATCACCGGGCAAAAGGCTTGCAGCTAAGGTTGAATTAGGAGCTGGCCTGGAGTCAAGCAGTCCAGAGATCTAGTCCTGAGCCTGATCATAGTTTTCCATGTGGATTGAAGCATTATACTTCGCCTTTTTGTACTCTCATTTCCCGGTCCATAGTTTTTTTCCCCCATCTTCCATGGGGGAGGTGAGGATTAATTAGATAAGGCTGTTTAGTGAGACCAAAAATCTTTGCAATTATTACAGACTCAGGTTTACCCTGTGCTAGGTCGGCTCACTTGGGTTCCTTGGAGTCAGTGTTGCAGTGCAGAATGGGACCACAATATTGCAGTTAATGTTCACTATTTGTGCACCTGATCACACGAGGACTGATGCCTTCAGCTGTGTTGGTAGGAAAAGGAGACAGTACTTCAGAAGTCCAGTAGGTATCTCTCTCCACTGGGCCACGTTCCAACAGGAGAGCTGTCGTTCACCTACACATACTGAGATCAAAGTCCCTGGGACAGGTTATTCATTTGGGTCTGATGGGTGACAAGCGTGGACAGACAATGTGAAGGCTGGGTAGAGGCCACCATGGTAGAGGCCACAGTGGAGCTGTGGTGGCTGTGGTGGAGGAGATGCAGCGCAGAAAGTGGTGTGACTGAATGATGGGATGAACATCTCGCCTTTCCCTCCAGTGATGGTGGAGGATGCCCAGGGGGCTGGCTTAGAGTAGATGCCCACTACTAGATGGTCTTCATTGAGGCAACAGAGGTCTGAGGCTCATTGCATTGCCTAAGTGGAAGGACTTAGTGCAATACAGAAGCCGTTTGGTACCTGGGACATCTGAATGGGAACTGATAGGTCTGACACAGAATCTATGGGACACTTGTGCACTCCTGGAAGAGCAACTGGATTCCAGGTGGGACACCAGAGCATCTCAAATGCACTGAACGCATAATGCATAAGCAGATAAATAAAACTGCTAGTCAGTACACCCTGTGGAGTCTGGGGAGCAGTTCAGTCTGTATGGAAGCAGACACCTGGATCTTCACGGTTCATTTACTATCCTGATTCCATGAGTGCCCTGAGTAACTGTTCACGTACTTCAGCAGGAACTCATGCACATGGCTAATGTAGACACCTGCGCATAGACACCTATGTGTGGAGCTGAAACCAGCCTTTGGGTTCCTTCTAATTCAGATCCGCCAACAGCAACGCTGAGATCCTCCTCGGAAGAAAAGAGAGATCCAATCTGAAGGCTGACCGTGTTTCACTTGGCAAAAGGAGGTAGGAGCAGCGTTCTCAGGGGATTTGTTCTTGCCCCCAGATTGATTCCCATTTGAGACTTTCTAGGTCAGAAGGCTTAGGGAATGCCCGAGCCCTCCTGCCCAAAGCACTTTGTACTGTAATTCCCTAGATTTCTTCTCTTCCTCCCTGAAGTCCTCTTCATCCCAAATCTAACACAGAAACGCAAAGCCCCTATTCCAGACATCCCAGGACCTCTTGTCCCATAACAACTCTCTACTCTTCTTTTTGCCATAACACGGTGATAATGACGCTGTCCCACAGTATAGTCCCCAATGTCATTTAACATGGGTTAAGTCAAATGCAGATACAATGAGTTTTGGCCGCTTGTAGACTAGAACATGTTGACATTTATAGACCACCATCCCCGTACAAAACATTACACAAGAAACAAATGCAATGTGTCTCCCAGGGATCTTTTTCTCTAGAGAATCCAAATGCTTTCCAGGCACCTGGTAACAGTACAAAAGCGTCTGCTATTAAAATTCAAAAGCAAGTAAAATAGCCCTTCCCCTCAGGCTTTCTTTCTATGAGGCAATTCTGATGAGAATCCAGAGTCTCTGCAGAGGCCTGGCATACGAAATCCAAATTATATAGCGAGTATCCCCCTCTTAGAAGTGGCTGTGTGAAGCACAAAATCCCTTTGCAATTCCCTCTGGTGATGAGAGGCAGCTCCTGATGTTCAGACCGCTCCTCTCAGCATGCCTTGGGCTGAAGGCCTGCAAGACTTGTAGCCCAGGAGCTGCCTCCCCTTCCCGTGGTCCTCCCAGACCAGGGGAGAGCCTGCCTCCTACATCCTTCAGTGCATGGTGGAAGGTCCACATGTAGAACTACCCCCATGCTTTCTCTAGCCCCCTGGAAACACCCTGGGACCACATCTGTCTTTCTGTCCGCATCTCTGGAGCCTTCCCACCGACATCCGAAAGGGCACGTCTACAACTACACATTTTGGGCTATTTTGTCATGCGGATAGGTTAAAAATGAGTCATGGTCATTTTCATGAATTACTCGCACAGCGGAGTTTTTCCACACAGTGAGCCATTATGAACCCATAGGTGGAGAAAATAATTATGACTGGTGTAAAGCTGTGCCTAATTTCCCACTCCATAAAGGGGAGACAATAACTCCCTTTCCTCATGGAGGTGTGTGACGATTTAATCACAAGGGGAGCTCTGTATTTATAGATTTTAAAGACACCACTATGATTATATAGTCCCACCTTCTGCATAACAAAGCGCAAAGAACATCAGCCATTAACGTCTGTGCCGAGTTCAATAATTTTTGCTTGAGTTTGTAGCACATCTCTTAGAAAGGTATTCATGTGCTAAATCGGAATATATGTGTGCCAAGTTATGAACCCCGTTTTCTATGTTGACTTGCACACAGCATTGCAATTTCCATTTCTAAATTCAGCTTGGGAGTAAAATACCCATTTTGTGTCATCTGTTGATTTTATGCTTACGCCCTGTTCACCGCAAGGTCAGAGTAATGTCACCCACTCAGTGCCCCGTTCAAAGAACGAGTCTGCCACATCCCTGAGAGATATCACAGAGAAATTGTGGATATAACCGTCTATGGCCCTGGCACCAGCTGAGCAATATGGCAGAAAATGTCCTTCCTTGGGCTGTGAATGACATCAGAAACTATTCCTTTTTGTGACTGGGTAGGTCTATGGGTTTAGCCCCGTCTAATTCATCATCTGCTTGATGTTCATGTACCAAATTAAAAAGGACAAAGGTTTTACCTTGTATTGTTCCCAAGAAAGTGAAGATAATCTTTCTGTGACGACCTCATGCATAAACATAATACTGACTCGATCTCTTTGTAGGAATGTGTATGGGTGTGACAAAATCAAATTTATAAGAAAGGTATGCCCATGCGGCTGTGAGTCCAGTTTAAAAGACAAGAAGAATATACTTGGTGAAGAAGCTGTCTTGAATTAAAATGGCTTGTGTAAGGTGAAAGCCTTGTTATTTTGAGAAATCAGTTTAACCTGCCATGTTTCAAAGGAGGTTCAGTTTTGTTGCTTGATGATGTGACAGACAGTACACAGGATTTTGTTCTTGCAAAAACTTTGCCTAGCAAGAGCTAATGTAGCCTGAAGTTATTTTTCTTATTCTGTTGGATGCGAGATCACTGTCATAAATTTGAGGACTTTCTGCTCCCCTACTGTACATGGGAGGAAGGGATGTGCTTCCTAATAGGACACATGGAGAAAATGCACCTGTGACTAGCTGTGAGAGATGTAGGGCTATGAAAATAAGTTTATAGAATCATAGAATCACAGAATCACCTAGGTTGGAAGAGAACTTTAAGATTATCGAGCCCAATCATCAACCTAACACTGCCAAAACCACCCCTAATCCATGTCCCTCAGCACCACATCTACCTGTCTTTTAAATACCTCCAGGGATGGTGATTCCATGACTTCCCTGGGCAGCTTGTTCCAACGCTTGACAACCCTTTTGGTGAAGAAATTTTTCATAATATCCAATCCAAGCCTCCCCTTGTGCAACTTGAGGCCATTTCGTCTTGTCCTATCGCTTGTTACTTGGGAGAAGAGGCTGGCCCCCACCTCCCCACAACCTCCTTTCAGGTAGTTGTAGAGAGTGAGAAGGTCTCCCGTCAACCTCCTTTTCTCCAGGCTAAACAACCCCAGTTCCCTCAGCTGCTCCTCACAAGACTTGTGCTCCAGACCCCTCACCAGCTTCATTTCCCTTCTCTGGACACGCTCCAGCACCTCAATGTCTTTCTTGTAGTGAGGGGCCCAAAACTGAACACAGTATTTGAGGTGGGACCTCACCAGTGTCGAGTACAGGGGGACGATCACTTCTCTGCTCCTGCTGGCCACACTATTCCTGATACAGGCCAGGATGCTGTTGGTCTCTTGGCCACCTGGGCACACTGCTGGCTCGTGTTCAGCCGAGTGTCCACCAGGACCCCCAGGTCCTTTCCTGCCAGGCAGTTTCCAGCCACTCTGCCCCAAGCCTGTAGCGCTGCAGGGGGTTGTTGTGACCCAAGTGCAGGACCCGGCACTTGGCCTTGTTGAACTTGTTACCATTGGCTTCCACCCATCAATCCAGCCTGTCCAGATCCCTCTGTAGGGCCATCCTACCTTATCCTTTGTCACATGCAAGAAAGCTAATCTGAAGACACAGATGCTGGTTGACCTCTGAAATGCCAACAAAGTCTGGCCCAGGGGAACAGCATACTTGAAAACCTTCAGTTATTTTGTGAAGGTTGTAGATCTCTAGTGCTTTCTAAAAGTGATGCGATGCAGTCAAAAAAATTCCTCTGGCAAATGTTTTTTTTTTTTTTCCTTGTTAATCATTGTGTCTTCTAAAGAGTGCAACTAGGAGCAGATAGGCTCAGTGGGGTGGGAGTCAGGGGTAAGGTGTGGAGGCTGGATGCAGAGTGCTACACCTGGAGGAAAGACTGAGACGAAAGGGCTGTGCCCAAGCACCTCCCCCAAGGGTTGAGAGCCAGGAGAACCAGCTTGAATCCAGATCAAAGGTGCTCTGAAAGGACTTATAATAATTTTGGCAGAAGTTCAGTTTTGCATCTATTTTTAGGTGACCTTCCTGAAGTCACCAACACACACCAAACCATCATTTAAAGACTCCAAGTTTTGGAGAAGTTGTTGTATTCCTAGGCAGGTCATTTCCCAGGAGCTCCCTAGGAAAGTCACTCTGAATTTCAGTCTGAACTTTCTTTCTTTATGGCTTGACTTCATTATCTCACCACCAGATGTCATTGCTCCTTTCTCCCAGACGCAAAAGCTGACTTGAACGTGGTCAAACAGAGGCACTCTGCTAACACTGATCACAAAATACAAACTCAGTCGCTGTTTGTGGTCCCTGGCTGTTTTCCACCAGTTGTCAATTAGGGGACAATATTGCCTGCAGGATGTCCCAAGACTGGTAACAGCAAGGTCTACACCTGGATGAAAAAAGATGTCCCTTAGAGGACGTCCCTTAGGTCCCCTTAGAGGACCAGCGCACGGTAATAGGTGGAGTGATAAGCCCAATAAGGCCACTGAAGCAAAGAGCAAAGGGTGGTTTTATGAGGTAGCTGGATGTTTTTATGGAGAAAAATGGAATTAAAAGACACGATGACAAATCAGAGAGGTCAGGCTGAGGCCCGCAGAAACCAGAGAGGGAGAGGAGAGGGGGAATTAGCTTTTTCTGGTTCCCTAGTTCCCTCCATCCCTTTTAATGTCCAGGAGAAAATGTTCCTGTGGGAACAGGTTTCACACAACTTCATGGAGGAGCCTGAGATGGCCACAGCTTTGTCTCATAGGTGTGGGCATGGCCGCTGCTAGAAACACCTCTGCTGTCCTGTCTCTTGGCCAAGAGGGTGGCACCATTGCTGTGCCTCTGGGCTGTGGGATCCTCACTTGGCAATCGAAAAGTCAGCTCTTTGCTTTTCCCTCCACTCATCAGCATCCTTAAGTGACCCAGGCTTCCTCCCTCGGCTCCAGGCCCCTACTGTACCTTAATGCCTTCTTGAAAACGCACGGCACCAATTTGAAAGAAATGTTGAAAATCAGGAGTGATGCTTTTAGCTTTTCGTAAGGATCTAGAACGTTTGACCTATTTTCCTCCCACTTGGTTACTTCTCTCCTTTTAATAAATCAAATAAAACTGTAGGAGCACTGCATTTCATCTTGTCTGGACTGTTATATTTAATCTCCCGAGTGGGTGGAGGTAGGTATGTGTGGAGGGGAAGGGCTCAGAAGCCTGAAAACATGAGAGATGACTCTCTTAAGCTCTTCTGATTTCACAGAAAGTTGCCAGATAGGACTTTAATTAGGGCCTATCAAAACCAATCAGGAAAAGAAAAAGGTTTGTCAAATTGTTAGCTGCCGCTAAGCTTTTTAGAGTTTGTAGGTTTGATTTTTTTTTTTTTTTTGGTTGGCGTTGTACACAAATTTATTCATCCTAACGATTTTACAGCTGTGCTCCCTTGCTTACAGCGCATCTCTCTGCATGAGAAGCCTCTTCTATCATCTTTGCCGCTTGCTCAATTGGTAATTTTCCTGCTGGGATGGGCAGGAGCGCTCAGGCGTTGCCAGGGTGGAGATTAGATTTTCACTTTGCACTTTTTTTTTCTGGTGCTGAGAACATTTTGCTCGTGTGCTGATAATGCCATTATTTCTGTTTCATCTGCAAAGTAAGTTTGGAAGTCAACAGTCCTTGGTATTCATTTAGCAGTGTAAAACACAAGCATGATAAATAATTGTACTGTATAGCCTGTTGGGAAAAAATGGGGAAACCAGCACAATTTTAAAAGAAAAATTAGAACTTTTTCTTTACCAGGTTTTAGTGGAAAAGGTTTTTTTCCCCTCCATTTTTAATTCCACAATGTGGTTCACGTTATCTGTGGAATTATCTGCCCTGTTTGTTGGGTTCTTAGAGATTTCGGTCAATAGGGAGTGCTTCAAATATTGAAAGTTAGGAACATCTTGAAGTGTTTTGCTGGATCAGAGCTTTTATTATCAAGATACAAGTCACACCAGCCCTGACATCAGGGAACATTTCTTATTCAAAAAACACAATTTAAAATAAAATTGTTAACTTTCGTGTCTAATACTGCCGCTGAAGGAAAATATATGACAACTGGAGGCTGTAAAAACGGAGTAGGATCACTGAACACATCTGGAAATACTTTAATTACTGCACGTTCAACTTTGAACTACTTGGTTCCTATGTAAACATAAGACTAGTAATTAAAGTGCAAGATTTAGCTCGTGCGGATTGCCATTTTTTAACTACTGATTTGGAGAAGGGAGGGGAAAGAGAAGGGGTAATTTTACATCTGCAGATTTTAAGGCCAAAAGGAGCGTTAGATGTGACTGGATGCATAATAGACTGGTGAATTCCATCCCGTTACTCTTCTTTGGAGCCCAAAGCCTGGTGTTGACTAAAGCCTGTTTGCCTGAAAGGCACCTAATCTTGGTAGGAGAACATCAAGTAATGACGTTACACCTTGGAGAGTGGAAACACTACTTACTTAATGAGTTTTAGGGAAGCATGAAGACAGTTAAAAGCTTTTCAAGTCCTTTTTAAAAACAGTCTAAGGATGTATGACATTTTAATTTGATTTGCCATAAACCAGTTACAAAGAACCATGGTTTTATCTGTAATTAAATATATATTTAATTTAAGATGTGGTAATAAAAAAATAATGGAGGCCTAGAAGATACACAGTCAAAAATCAGTTGACTTGGTGAGTTATTCTGAGGAATTATTTCAAATAAGTTTGAATTCATTGTCTGTGCCATGAAACCTTGTGCAGTTGGCTCAAGAGGATAAAAGAACTGCGCTGTAAAAGTGCTTGTATTATCTTTTTGTTACATTAAGGAAGCTGCATGGAGATATGAGTATTTTTTTGCACAGTTTTAAAGAGTGCCTCATCTGCTGGCCACCATTTTGGGTCAGCAAGTCCTTTCTAGCTACGAGTTGCTGGATGGTCTTCATGAAGGCAGCCTTAGACCTTTCTACAGTGCGTGCATCAGCTCTCAACAGACCACCACTGGCAGCATGAAACCAGTGCCAAACCACAGATGATGTTGCAGAGCATTGCCTAGCTCGTCTTGAAATGCTGCACACTTTGGCTATTCTGGATTTGTTTCTGTGCTCAAGGGATATCTCTGTGCTGTGCTGCTGGAAGCTAAATGAGATGTCTTCAACTGGTTCACCAGGATACTCAAGATCTAGCTTGGCAGAAGAGAGCTCCGTGGGTATTTGAGACTTGACCAATCCCTCCCTCTAAATGATTCTTCTCTTCTCACTGCGGAAGTTGCCCAAGTAGCTAATTATGATCACCTGTCTGATTTTTTGATGGTATGTGATTCATGAAGGAAACTGTGTTCCTTATGGCTGACATTACCTAAATAGATGTACCCTGCACAGCACAGCTAGTCAGTCTGTGGTTAAAACCAAAGCAAACTCAGGGTGGCCAAAGCCACCTGGGCATTCTAGGCATAAAAGCAGCAAGACTTTCATGAGTCAGATTGGCCTTGGAAAGCCAGGACTGAACAAGCAAAGGAGCCTGGACTGGTGTCCAGGCAATACAGCACTGCTGGTATTGCCAGTAGAGATGGAAAAAACACTGACTTCTGCAGTTTTTCCTCTTCTGGCAATTTTTTTTTCCTTCTGGAGTCTAACGTAGAAAACTTGAAAATTTGTGGAAATGCAGAAAAAACACTTTATGTGAAATATAACCTTCAGAATAAAACCTGAAAATTTTTAGAGTAACTATTATGATATTACTGCTACTGCACTTCTACCTTTTACTAATAAATATTCCCAATGATTTCAGTATATCAAAATGTATTATCATATTAATAGTATTATCATATAAATAGTAAGGATTTCCACAGATTTTAATCTTTACTACTGGTACTTCACAGGGCTTTCGTATACTGAATTATACTGAACATATATATAACGATGACATTTTTCCCAAGCTTTTCTCCTGAATGATGAAGATTTTCTTCTCCATTTGCATGACAATGTGAAGGGATGTAACCTTTCTTTTTTTCCAAGTCAACAATACTGATGCTTTTTATTTTCAAGTTTGTAATTTCCCTACCTATTCTATCAGTATTTATAAAGATAAAAAATACACAAGCACTTTAGCATGCAGCACTGTCGTATGTGTTGGGTGTGTTTGTCATTATTGGGAAATAAAGAATTGAATTGAATAGCTCTGTCAAAATTTTTATGTGATATATAGTGATAAAGGATATATTGTTTGCAATAAAAGAAATTAATAAAGATCGGTTTCAATAAGGTAAGTATCACTGCAGGTTTATTTATTTGAGATTTCATGTTTAAAAAATGAATGAGTGGATATTTGGAATTGAAATTTTTGTTCAAATTTCCTGCTGGAAATGGGCTCAAAAACTGAGCAGTGATTTGCCACGAGGTGATGTGTTGTCGGTTTGGGCTGGATTGGCCCAAGCAAGCCGAGCGACAGATGTTCCCTACTGCCGAGCAGGAGAGAGAGAAGAAGAGAGACTAGTTGAGTAAGAACTAAACTACTTTAATGAAATATAAAGAATAAAATAACAAAAAGAAAAATAATGAAATATATACAAAACCATATCAAGCTCCCAGGATGACAGTCACGTCACCAGCAGGCACTGGGGAAGTCCCAGACTGGACTCGGCGATGGAAGAGAACTGGATTCAGGAACACACGGATTGGGATCAAAGGCAGACGAACAGACAAAGTCCTCCTCGGACCCCAGCCATTGAAGAAGGAAAGCCAGAGCCCCAGCAAGAGCAAGAGTCCGAGCAAGCCGGAGAGGAAGGCAAAGCCGAAAAATGGATGCTGACCCCTTGATCCCTCAGCTTTTATATTGAGCATGGTGCAGATGGGATGGAATACACTGTTTGGTCACTTTTGGGTCACCTGTCCTGTCTGCTCCTCCCCACAGATGGGACCCCTCTACGCTTCTCCGCTTCCAACCCTCCAATGGGGCAAATAACAGAGTTGGCTGGCCTTGGTCGTTATAGCAATAAGTCTAAGCAAGGGCCTCTCTGCATACCGTGCCTCAGCATCAGCTATAAACATGGGTCTTACTGCTCTGAGAAAGAGCAGTTTTCTGCACAATATTCTGTTAATTCCAGCAGTTAGAAGAGCCCTAGTTAGAAAGCAGAGTTACTGAACAAAATTGGTCCTGTTTCACCTCAAACCAGGACATGATGGAAAGCATCAGGAGCTAAGGGTAGGCTATAGCAAGGAGAAAAAAGGGGTGTTAGAGAAAAGACTGAAGTACAAATAGCCGTCAGCTGCAAAAGGAGCAAACAGGGAGAGTGCGGCGATAGCAAGGGCTTGGTCCCCATTTCTATAGACACTTGTTGCAGAAGACACAAACAACAGGAGACGTGCGGTGACGTTCACGGGTAGATGTCCCTCTGCTAAGACTTCACCTTTCAGAACGTAACCTCACGCTACAGGATTTCTCAAAGTTAAAACATGGGACTGCTGAGGAGTACCAGCCTCTGCCCCCAGATGCCAGTGGTGGCAGGTCCACCTGAACATCAGTCTTACCAGGAAAGAGGTTTCATACTGCAATATCTCATTGCATATCTCATTGGCTGGACAGCAGAAGCGTTCTTCAGCTCCTCTTGTACTGTGTCTTGTGTGTGTCCCAAGGAGGTCTTTCCAGCTTGCATGGTACAATCTCGTGGCAAAAATGTGAGATTGTAAAGCGAGGCACTCAGAAAAACCTGTCCTAATTGTACATATACAGTGATAGGCTCTGAGCTGACTGTCACCTCTCAGGGCTGAAAGGATAATAAAAATTTCTAGAGAAAGCACCTCGTCTATGTGCAAGAGCTGTCAAAAAAAAAAAAAAAAGAAAAAAAAGGCAAATTGAATCTTAGCAACTGTTAGGAAAACAATACAGATCAAACCAGAAGATATCACCATGCTGTTGTGCAAAACCCTCTGAAATGCCACGTGCATTTCTGCTTCCCTCATCTCAAAACTGATTTAATAGAAGTGGAAAAGGCAGAGAGGAGAGCAGCGAGGACAATGAAAGATATGGCATGGTTTCTGTATGAACAAATGCAAAGGAGACAGGAGTCTATAAAATTACGTGTGACAAGGAGAAGCTAAATAGGGAAAACTAATTGTGGTTTCCAATGCAAGAATCATTACATTGCAATAATGGGAATATTTCACCATTTAAAATGAAATTACAGGGAGCCAGGTTCCCAACACGTACAAGGGTTTATTTCTTCCCCGAGCAAGCAGGTAAAGCGCTGAAGTGCTTGCTGCAAAACACTGCTGGTGCAAAAAGTCTGGAGTTCAAAAGGGTATGGTCCAGCTAGACCTTTGCTCTGCCCTGGTAAGGCATTTCTTGTGCGAACATTGGAATTTGGTGAAAAATTCTTATTCCTTGCTGGGCTGGAATGTCACTGCGCAAGCGTGTCTGGTACTGGGGCTGCAGATCAGAAATTTTATGCATTAATTCACAGGTGACAGGTTGTGGCAAAAACCTGACTCTGGATACCGTATATCCACAGCACCAAAGGGACTGGCTGGTATCTCTCCCATCCTACAGAGGCAGCAGTTCCAATGTCAGTTGTAGAATGTGAAGTAGAGAATAAACCGAGAAAACAACTATTGATAGTAGATATGCTCCTGAGAGTATTTGATGAGGCTGTACTGGAAACTGGTACAGGGAACGGTATCCTGCATGCATGTTTGATCAAAAAGAATCATCCAGTTTCAAAACCAACGTGGAGTAAGTTTACAGAAGCTGCAGCAGAGGGTGAGACATTGGTGGAAGCCATCAGGGTTGTGCCTGTGCACTGGCCAGGGAATCACACACCTGACATATTTCCAGCTCCAACTAAAGCATTGTGGCAGTTCATGGCAATCTATCTGAAGATAACCACAGTGGTTCCAGAGGTTCTGTATTCTTTGAAATTCTTCANGTTATTAAGGGCATTGTCCAAATGCCTCTTAAACATGGACAGGCTGGGGGCATCAACCACCTCTCTAGGAAGCCTCTTCCAGTGTTTGACCATGCTCTTGGTAAAGAAATGCATCATGTCCAGCCTGAACCTCCCCTGGCACAGCTTTGAGCCGTTCCCATGTATCGTGTCACTGGATCCCAGGGACAAGAGCTCAGCACCTCCCTCTCCACCTCCACCTCCCCTCCTCGGGGAGCTGTAGGGAGCAGTGAGGTCTCCCCTCAGCCTCCTTCTCTCCAAACCAGACAAGCCCAAAGTCCTCAGCCGCTCCTCAGAGGACATGCCTTCCAGCCCTGTCACCAGCTGTGTCACCCTCCTCTCAAGGACCTTCACATCCTTCTCAAATGGTGGGACCACCTGCACTCAGTGCTCCAGGTGATGCCGCACCAACGCTGAATGCAGCGGGACCATCCCCTCCCTTGACCACTGGCTGTGCCAGGTTTGGTGCCCCCCGGGATGCGGGTTGCCCTCTTGGTGCCAGGGCGCACTGCTGACTCCTGTTGAGCTGCTGTCGACCAGCAGCCCCAGGTCCCTTCCTGCAGGGCTGCTCTCCAGCCACTCCTCTCCCAGTTTATACTGGTACTCTGGCCTAGGTGCAGAATCCGGCATTTGGACTTGTCAAATTTCATCCCATTATTCATAGCCCAAAGCTCCGATCCATCTAGATCCCTCTGCAAGGCCTCTTGTCCCTCAAGAGAGTCTAAAATGAACTATTCAGCCCAAAAATGTGAAGTGGATGTAGAGAAAATCATGAAATCTGCGGAAAAGTGCAGTGCAGACAAGAGCTTCTGCTGATAAGTCGGGATTTCTTGAAGCCATGGTCCACATGTGCATGATAAAAGAATGACTATTTCTTAGTTTTGGCTTATTCATTCTGTCCTAGGGTTGCTTGACTGGGAAACATAACACCAAAACCATCATTACTCATGTTAGTCTGATATTCACCAGGTGTAGTGGTAATTAATAATTACAAGCAGTAACAACGTGCTGGCTCGGTGGACAAGACTTCAAACAATTTCTAGTTGATTTGAATTCTTCTCTGTCCATAACCACACAGAAATCATGGTGGAGGACATCAGCAAAGGTAGATGTCTGCACTGTGGACCCCAAAATCAGGTGAGAAGAACCCAGGGGTTCAAGACCCTGCAGTTGGTGTACACATTGGTACTGCAGAGGCTCAGATGGTTGCGGAAGGTTAGGGAGATACAAACTCCCGAGGAAGATTTGTGGAAGAGTCAGAGTGCACTTGCAAGCTATTCCGAGTAAGAGGAATAGGGTTATGAAACCCACAGAAATAGCCCTAAAAGTAAAGGAAAAAATGAGAACGTTGCAAAGCTGTAAAGAAGTAAGCAGAGGGATGGAGATGGATGGGCCTTTTAGAAGAGCAGCCAGAACACACAGTGCTTCTGGGAGCTCCTGAGAGACTTACTGAGTGCTGTTAAAACAGTTAAAGTGGAACGGAATGTGGGGTTTTTTTAAGTGCTGTAATACAAATTGCAATGTGAGCTAATTTGCTGCTGAAAAACGGGCAGTTGTGTTATGAGAATATTGACTATTTCCAGAACACAAAACAAGGTGATACTGGCCAGAGATGTCCAAAAAGCAGCTGGGAGGCTTCTGGAGTCAGGTAAATGTTTTAACTATAACTTGACTTTTCTGCTGCAAGTTCAGACTGAGGCTGCATTTCTGATGGTACCCTTAGGTGGTACCTTGCGTCTTGCTCCTTCAAAACCACTGCCCAAAACTCTCCCTTTGAGCATCCCAAGCTGGTGACAGAGCAGGACATGGCCTCTGGCTTCCTATCTTCTGCCTGCAAGTCACGTAACCCACCTTCCAGTGTCTCGGGTGGAAGTGTTACCAGCTGTTTTAGCTTACCTTTACAATCAGAGGACAGAAATATGCTGCTCTGGTGGGGTCCCCTTGCACATCTTTGTGCCATGTCTTGATGCTGAGCTGTATGGTGACAACAAGATTTCTCAAGGATTTGTGCCGGAGCCAGACTTAGTGTCGGGGAAGGAGCACTGGTGTGGACAAGATCAGACGCAGGAGACACAGGTTCTGAATTCCTGAAATAGGGTAATATCTTGTTAAGTGGGGGAAGCCCTCTTCAGCCCAACTGGGCAAGCTCAGCCTGTTCGAGATCCACCACCTGTGGATCTTCACTCACCTACAGCCATAGGTGGTGGGATGCTCAGATGTTATTCACCTCCTTATTATTCACCTCTTGGCAAAGTGCATGCGCTCTTCAACTGCAAAAACACATATGTCACTCAAGAAAGGAGCCCAGGTATCCTCCTCTATGCGCCTTCCCACCCTGAGTTACTGTTGGGCTGTTTAGCACACTCCATGCGCCATTAGATGTGCATTGATTATCCGGCTTTAGCACCATCAACATTCAGTCCATTAACGTGCAAATGCTACTCTGGGAAATAAATATCCATAAATCATTTTGCTAAAACTCCCAACCAAAATAAAGGCAGATGATGCTACTAACTGAACTGTACAACTGATCGGAAGTAAGAGCTTCTGAAATAGCTTCTTGATTGAGAATATATGTCTCATTAATCTTTTAAACAGAACAGCGGGAGCTGAACATGATAACGGAGCCCCTAGTAGCACCCTTGGTCCTGCCCTTAGGACAAGGGCTGGTGGTGCTTGGGCCTGATTAAACAAATCACTTAGGTGGTGGCACTGTTTTCTGGAGGTTCTTAAAATACCACAGGCTATGTTTACTGAAGGGAATAACTGCCCTGCAGGCAACTGGATACAAAATTGAGATCTTCCTACTGTCCTGCTTGGTTGCTTCTCTCTTCGGGTGACCATGTTCTTCACAAACTCATCTTTTTGGTAATTAACCTCCCTTAACACCCCAAATCTGTCACTCTCTTAAAGTACCCCAGTATTAGGGGTAGTGAGTGTGAGATGAGGTTGAGCAACGGTGTAGACCTTGACTATTTGGCTTGTGCTCTTTTGCTCCACACTGAGCAGAGCTGAAGGAGTGGAGGATCCCTGCCTCCACCATGTGGTGGTTGAGGCACCCCTCCAGAAAGAGGGATACTCACATTTGGTTCCTCTTCAGAGCGTTTTGCATTTGGATTCACAGAATCACAGAATCACCGGGGTTGGAAGGGACCTCTGGAGATCATCTGGTCCAACCCCCGTGCCACAGCAAGTCCATCTAGAGCAGCTTGCACATGGTGGCATCCAGGCAGGTTTGGAATGTCTCTGGAGTCAGAGACTCCACCACCTCTCTGAGCAGGCTGTGCCAGTGCTCTGCCACCCTCATGAAAGAAGTTCCTCCTCATGTTTAGATGGAACTTCCTATGTTCAAGGTTGTGCCTGTTACCTGTTGTCCTATCACTGGGCACCACTGAAAAAAGCCTGGCCCCCTCCTGCCAGCACCCTCCCTTGAAGGATTTGTAAACATGGATGATATCCACCCTCAGTCTTCTCTTCTCCAGACTAAAAAGACCCAACTCTCTCAGCCTTTCCTCATTGTCCATTGTCCCAGGATTAGTGATCTCAGCTGCCCAGATATGGGGGCATTTTGTCACCTGGCCTGGGCGAAGCTGTGGGTCAATCTGGAGCCCTGCACTGAGAGAGCTGCTTGAAGGAGAAGGAGCCCAGAGCCTGGGCTTCGCTTCAGCACACATTCCTCTTTTGTGTATCATTGTCTTTACAGCAAAGACCACAACCAGGTCATGCATCTCGAGGTGATTCTGGATTCTTGCTAACCCATGGCTTTCTGTGTTTCAGCTGATGTGGTCATTCTTCATCAGGTGAAATCAGGACAAGGGAGATTAGCTCCACTACAAAACACCCAAAACCCAGTTGTTTAGAAGAGCCATTGAGGTACCTGGATTCAGACTGAGGCAAAGCAGAAGCTGCGTTACCCACAGCTTGGATGAACACTCCCATGGCTGTGTCACAGCTAGGAAAGGGACATGGCAGCCTCACAGACTGTAAATACAAACAGGGCTTGGTGACTGCCCCGGGAATGTTTAATTCCTTAGTGTAGGTAAATGCTTAGAGGTGTTCTGCGTTTCCGTGCTCCCTTCTCATCCTACTATAAGGCCAGGAGCATTTCTGAACCACTTGGTCATCTCAGGAATATGTAGCACTCTCTTTTGGCTGTAACCTCCAGTGGACACACTGCCAATAGCTCACAGGAGTCTTGGCAAACCAGTAGACATGCCTTTCATTCCCATTTGCACCAGCGAGTTGTGTTATCTTTGGCTGATTTCATCACTTTGATGTTCCTCCATTTCCTCAGGTCCTTGAACTCTGTAGCCCAAACGTGGTATATACATGAAATTATTAACCGCCGTGGTTGCTTGTCCTTAACATGAATTCAGACATAAACACTTTACAAATTAGTACAGAGCAAACAAATCCAGATTAAAAGAACAGCTGAAGCTTTTCCTCTCTTTTTTTTTTTTTGAAGTGTGGTTTAGTAAAATCAGTTCTAATAATCTTTTTAAAACACGATGCCAACAGCAAAGTCCTTCTGAACTTTAAAACCTGCTTCCCAAATATTACTGGGGAACTTCTGCTATTTTCACTTGAATAACGAGTTTGGCAGAAGTTTTTTTTGTGGAAATAGATGAAATATTCTGATCATAAACAGCAAGGGATAAAATAAGGATCTTCTAAAACAGACTGAAAACTGACTGCTCTGCAGTGCAGCCAAGAGGCTAATGTTTGATGAAGGTTGCCTGCAGTGAAAGTCTGTTGGGCTATCATTTCTTAAATCATAGTGGTTTGCTCAATTTTCTTTTGAGGGAAGAGAAGGGAATGGGTAAAATTAATGTCAGCAGACCCTAGTCTCTACCAGCAGAGTGGGTTGTAAAGTGCATCTTTGCTGTTCTCCATCTTCCCTCTGGAAATGGAGGATATTCTTCTCCCTTTATTGGGTTGCTGGAAAGCCAGTTTATTTTGCAATTCATCACCGGAATTTTTTTCCTCCCTTTCCTTTCATTTTTATCACCCTGTGACGCCACGTTGCAAAACCATAACATTGTCTCTTCGAGTCACTGGGGGGAAAATCTAAGTGACCTGTGGGTATTTGTACGTAGAGACACGTTTGCTATTCTGCAGGGCTCTGCTTGTTACTGCCATAAAACATTTGACCCAACACCATTTCTGTCTTAAAATGGCCTCTTACAGTATTTCAGTCCCAAACATGGCTCTGAATTTGCTGATGACATCAATTACAGTTACAGATTGGGCCACGCTTCTAGTTCATTGTCCCTTTGTGAGCCCTTAAAGAACCCAATAGCGACTGGACAGCACGATGTGCCAGGTGGATAAATTTAAGTGTGATGGAAGATGTGTGTTCAGTAATACTGTGGCACAGGGCGATGAGCGTGAATGGAAAGGAAGAAAGCAGAGACCAGACAGAAATGCCGGATCAAATCATGCAAGTGATGAGCATTTACATCCATGGAGGATTTACATCTGTGTGCCCAGCTCAACCCAGGCAGAGGATTGTGTGGTTCTGCATCAGAGACAAGGAATCATCTGGGGTCCTCGGCCATTTCTCTGCTGATTTCAATGGATTTTAGATCATCATGGGATTAAAATCGCATCCTCTCCACTCCTTATGGAACTCAGCTGTAGCCTCCTAATGTACTCCTTGGGGAAGGTATCTTCCCTCCCCGTTCTTTTTCGTTCCTGCCCTTTCCGGCTTTCTGTCCTACTCCTCTCCCCCAGGCTGGCGAAGGGAACCTCAGGGCACTTCAGTCTGGTTTTGGCCAAAACTTGCCAGATTCAGAAAGAACATTTGTGGACATTTCTAACTCAAGCCACAACCAGTGAAACAACCAAACACAGCCCTGCAGATATCTAACAATTTGCCATCTTTTCACCAGTTGTGAAGCCACTTTCACTTTGGGAATTCTGATCAGAAACTCCAAATGCTATGAAAAAATTAAAAAAAAAGAAAAAAAAATAAAGGCCTGTGACTTCTGGGGGATGTTCTCCTACCTCTGTACCTCCCATTGTCTTGACATCTGTGTTCCCCTCCCTACCTTGAGGGGAAATCCCAGCCCCAGCTCAATGGCACGGGAAAGACCCTGTCACTGGAGTAAAGCCATACTCAGAACAGGGTCGTAAAAGCGAGGAGAGGGGCTGCAAATTGGTCTTCTTACAGTTCACCCCCCTCCCTTGTGAAAGCCTCATTTCTACTGATTACATTATTTTTCAGTTGTGGTTTGCTGGGTGAGCAGACATGGCAGGAGAGGGACTGATGAGGACCTCCAGGCTCAATCTGACGCTGTCCTCTATCTTCTGTGAGACCTTCTGCTGCACACCCCATCCTCCTCCTCCTTGCTCAAGCCAGTTAGACAATAATACCCAGCACAACAGGATTTGTAAGGCCACCGTAATAACAGGAACAACATAATTGCCTTTGTTTATCATAAATTTCCTTTTAGCTAGTTTTATTAAGACTCTTGGGCTTAGGTGCTGATGAATTAACATAAATTGCCATCTTATTAATGGCTCCCACTCTAATCTTCCTTGTGATAAGAAAGATTGGGACGAAAATTCTCAGTAGAAGTTGCCTTTTCTGGCAGGTTTTTTCATTATCGGGGGGTTTTTGAGGTTTTTTTTTTTGCTTCTGTCTAATTGTAGTTAACTAACAGTTGAGAAAGTCAGCCTTGCTGTGTCACCTGCAATTGCTAGGGTCCAAGCTGCAGCTGTAATTTAGAGGGCTGGCATAATCACATAATTACTCTGCAGTGATTACGGGAGACTTGCATGGTCAGTGGATAAGAGAGATTAAATGACAGTGGGAAAAAAGATGCAGACATATGTTGCTAGTTAAGTTAACCGCTTTATATTAATCCTGGCCGGCACAGGGAAAGTGCCATGCTTCTGCCAGAGGACTGGATGCAGAAAATCCTTGCCCAGACTGCAGGGAGCATAAAGCCCTGGTGCCCTGCTTCCAGTGAGGGGGAAGATTAGTTTTAAACAGAGGAAAATAGGAAGTAGGAAGATAAAGTCCTGGAGGTAATCTGCCTTTTTTTTTTTCCTTTTTTTTCCCTTCTCCTCTGGCATTGCTAAAGGCAGCCTTGTACACGTTTTCCTTGGGATGGTGATCCAAGCAGGCTGGAGCAGGAATTGAGTCCCACCTGTCTGGAGCAAGCTCTGGTGCAACATTTGGCCCAATGGGGCTTTGAGGTGCCCCTCGCAGACAAGTTGTCTGATGGCCAGATCATGTTGCTCTTCTCTGTTTTAACAAGATATCTTAAATCAGTTCCAAATGCTTGACAAGGCAGGTTAGAGGGGTTTGAGTCGGGTGGGGTTTTCCCAAGTTGTTTCCCATGCAGAGGAAAGAACATCATTTTAGGGTTGTTACTGATTCTCTGTTAAAAGAAAGTCTGAAAGTTGTGATCATTTTTGTTAACCAAAGTGGGAGACTGGTAGGAATGCAAAGGGATGCTGAATCCCTCCTTTTCATATGAGAAACTGTTAGGGGTATGTTTGTTCCCACCCCAGCTGGGCAAAGAGGGCCAGCAAAGCAAGGAGCGGTGCAGGCTCGCCATTGCCCTTTACTTGCCTGGGGGCTGACCCACAGGTCTGATCCTGCAGATACGTGTGTCTGAGCTTAATGGGTGTGTGGCAGGTTTAGGTTCAAGGTGGCCTTGGGCTTCAAAGTGTGTTTATGGGCACAGCTTTGGAGCTGTATTCCCCAGGCACCCTTGGGTGCTGCAGGGTGACATAGAATAGAATAGAATCACCAGGGTTGGCAGGGACCTCTGGAGACCACCTGGTCCAACCCCCCTGCTAGAGCAGGGTCACCCAGAGCAGGTGCACATGGTGGCATCCAGGCAGGTGTGGAATGTCTCCAGAGTCAGAGACTCTGCCACCTCTTTGGGCACCTCTCAGTACTCTGCCACCCTCAAAGGAAAGAAGTTCCTCCTCATGTTGAGATGGAACTTCCTGTGTTCAAGTTTGTGCCCGTTACCTCTTGTCCTACCACTGGGCACCACTGAAAAAAGACTGGTCCCCTCCTCCCAGCACCCTCTCTTTAAGTATTGCCGAGATCCCCCCTCAGTCTGCTCTTCTCCGGACTAAAAAGACCCAACTCCCTCAGCCTTTCCTCATAAGAAAGATGTTCCAGCCCCCTCATCATCTGTGTAGCTATACTACAATACAGTACAATAATAGAATATTTTCAGTTGGAAGGGACCTACAATGATCAGCTAGTTCAACTGCTTGACTACTTCAGGCCTGACCAAAATTTAAACCATGTTATTAAGGGCGTTCTCCAAATGCCTCTTCAACACTCGTAGGCTTGGGGCACCTCCCTAGGAAGCCTGAAGATATGAGGCATCCCTTCCCTGCTCCCAGCCCTGTCCTGGCACCTCTGTTCATGAGACCCTTGTTCGAGAGGGTAAATCCGCTTTGCGGAAGTGTCCATCCAGAGCTGCCGTCAGGGGTGACCTGGGAAGGCTGATGAGGGTGACCACCTCACCGTGCATGAGGATAAGGCTTGATCGAGAGCAGGATGTTCCATCCACTGTGCAGAGGTGACCGCTGGAGACGTTGGCAAAGACCACGTTTCTCGGGGTGGGGGTGGCTTGCTTTATTTCCCTAAAAGTTTATGGCAAAAAACCCTTCCAACTAGATACAAAACCTGCTTTAAAACGTTGTTGCATGGGCTGCCTCTGCAGGGAAGGGGAGCTGTCTGAAATCTGCTTCCCAAACACCGCTGTGTTATCAGTTGCACAGGTACAGTGTACATGAGGTTAATGAAGACAGAATAGGAGGGGATTAGTAGAGCATTGCAAACAAGTTTGTGCTAAGTGGCTTAGGGTTCATCCTGTCCCGCTTCTAAATACTGATTTCTGCTGTTTTCACTTCCAAAGCACATAAACTGTTGATTTTGATTAGTAAATTAATTTATACAGATAAGCTTTAGCCATCTGCTAACAAGCAAGACATGCCCCACCACCTCGTCCTTTGACATTCAGAATTGAACTTGAGTGGTTTTGGTGCAGGGGGTCCACACTGACGTGCATCTCAATGGCCAAACAGCCCCATCCCTGGGCGTCCCATCAATGGTACGAGAGCGTGTAGCACGTTTCCCCCTGCCGAAAATCCATCTCAAGTCCTATAATTCATTCTCATAAGCCTTGACAACCAGTGTAGGACTACTATGCAGAAAAGGATGGAGAGAACCGAAGAGTCCCTGAGTTCCCATCGCCTTGTGTCTCTTTCTAGAGATCCTCTGCAACCGTTTAGGTCTGGAGTAACTAATAATAGAAGAACAACTATATATAATTTTTCTAGAAGAATAGAAGTAATAACGAATAACAGAATTCAATTAATGCTGTGCTGGCACAGTTCATATGGAGGGAAACAACCCTTCTTCAGGCTGAGTCTGGTTCTTGTCTTTGGCTTTGAGTGAGTTTCTTACTACTGTTTTCAACGAGAAAGGGTGGTTGCATCACATCTAGTATTCAATGGGAAGTTTGAAAATATTCTTAAACTCCATATCACCCTTCTGCATGGCCTGGGCCCTGCTTGATTTGATTATCCAAATCCACCAAAACTCTCAGCCACACAGTGGATTCAGAAGCAATTTAAGAGCTCATTACCTCTAATTTGTTTTTAATTCTTCTCTCTGAAACCCAGAGAGCTGCTAGCAGTCTCAGAGTGATTACAGGGGTCTGCTGCTGGTAAGTAAAACTCCTTGGAAGGAGGCAGAAACTTATTTGCAGGATGCGGGGGGCATTTCATGCTACCACTTCCAGGTTGACTCCTGGCAGCATCCCATTCAGGTTGTGCCTGTGCAAGAGAGTCTGGCAGCAGCCAACAGCCTACAAGTGAGCAAGTCGGACATTTCCCCACTTTATTAGGACATTTGGGGACTACGAGCTTTTCTGACCTTTGTATCAAGGGATCTGGTTGCTTTTGACCTCCTAACACAGGTTTTCAGCACCTTCATCTAGCCTGTCCTGCATCTGTAGCACACTGTAGGACTAAACGCTTTGCTCTAATTAAAGTCATCCAATTTAATATAGGCAACGTGGAGCAATGTGCCTGTGACATACTGGTGGGGGGCCTGGTTGATGCAATGTTCCTATTCTGGTCTTGACCTTGGGTATCCCACACTCCCAAGGTGAAGGGAAGATCTTCACACTTTAATATTTTTTGTCCACGTGCAGAGCAGGGGGGCTCTGCTCCTGCATTCCAACGTTGTCTTTATGCTGCTAAAACAGATAAGTTGTCCCCTGCCAAGGGTATCGCCACCATTCCCAGACACAAAGCTTGCCCATTGCACAAGACCATGGCAAGAGGCCCCAGAGTGGTCCCATCCCTACGAGCAGTGGCTGCAGCCAACCTCATCCCGCAGCACAGAGATGTTCCGGCTCACGTAGATGGAGCCAAGGTGCCCAGAGGACACCACGAGCTATGTAATTGCAGCAGGTAACGGGGCATCACGTCTCATCTCTTCCTTCCCATAGACCATTGCTCAGCCAGCAAAATCTGCCGTACTCTCAATATCCACCTCAGCGGTGCCGTCAGGAGACACTGGTGGCATCACAAAACCACAGGATCACTTAGGTTGAAAGAGACCTTCGAGATCATTGAGTCCAACCATAAACCTAACACTGCTAAAACACCCCTAAACCATGTCCTTCAACACCACGTCTGCCTGTCTTTTAAATACCTCCAGGTATTTAAACACAAGGAGGTGCAGTGCCCATCACTTCCCTGGGCAGCCTGTTCCAATACTTGACAACCCTTTCCATAAAGAAGTTTTACCTAATATCCAACCTAAACCTCTCCTGGTATAACTCGAGGCCGTGGAAGGGACAAAGCAGACTTGACTGAAAATGGACTGGTGGAGCCATAATGGGGGTAAAGGCTGTCGCAATAAAAAAGCAGCAGCTGCAATGTGTGGGGAAACGTGTATATTTCCTGGTGAAACACAGCATGACCCAGTTCCCCTAATCACTTCTGCAAGTGCTAATGGGCATGTCCACCTTCCCCGCTCCCCACCTGCACGTTTAAACTCCAAACCCACTTCTTAGAAAACCTCTCCACTCTCCGTGAAAGCTGGAGATGGAGTGACACCAGTTCGCCTTCCCTTGCGAGATTTCTGAGGTTAAAATATCAAATCTAACCCAACCTCTGGTGGATGCTCCTGCAACGGGGCTGCCCACCCCAGGAGGTGGCAGCCTCGCACAGCGCAGGACTCTCGGGTGCTCGGCTGATCCCACCCAGCTATTCAGAAAGAGCGTAAAATATTTATCTGCAGATATATTTGGATCAGATTTTTTTTTTTTTCCCCCCCTCTTTGTATCTGAACGATCTCTTTCCAGCCTTGCCGGCACAGCGCGTTTCCAGAAAAATGAGACATTGCAATCTTGTCTGCTTTCTGACTTAAAGCCTGAAGGGTTATGCGGTTTTTTTTGTTGTTTCACAGTAGGGGGGTGGAGGAAAAAAGAAAATAAATTACTGCTAAATGCTTTAAAGCTAATCTGAGGTTCCTGGTAAATAGAAATCATTAAAATCCAGCATGTTTTACAACAGAAAAGGTGAAGAGAATTTGCAGAGTGCGTATTTTCCCTTCCCCATGCTCATATTAAGGCTTGTTCATAATATTGAACGAGCCTTTTGGCCAGAGACGTGCTGAGCCTTGCCCCTGTTGATCAACAGGGATTAAAAAAGATGCCTGGGATTGCTCACGCCAAGGTAATGAAACAGGAATCTGAGGGCTCTGGAGAGCAATTTGGGAAGTTTCCTTTCTTATTACTAAGGCCGGGGCAGGCTTTTCCCCAAATTTAGTATTCTGTCTGGGAGAATATAAAATAATGAGACTCCTGCTGCTTCCCTGGGGAGACTCTTGAATTGCCTTAGAGATATCATTGTCAGCCTGAGGTTTTTTCCTGTCTAAAGCTGACCTGAAATAGGGGCAAAAAAGAAAGCAGAGGGAACATGTGCCTGTTTTGATGCTTTCTGGTGGGCAGAAAAGAATTTTATCTGTGGGGTTTTTTTTGGGGGGGGGGCGAGTTGTTTATTGGCTTGGTTTGCTTAAGAAACATCACGATTATGGAGTTCACTATTGAAAACCTTTGTCTTTGGAAAATGAGAGAAGAGAAACAGGGTACTACTGCTCACAGCCTGCTCTGAAGGCCTCTGCAATTGGTGGGGAAGGGATGCGGTGAGGCTGGAAATGTGCAGGGTGTTTCACAGTCATGCATTGAAGGGAATAAAAGTTAGCACGATAGAAAAAGAGAGAGCAGCTGCTGGAGCAGTTAGGGGAGGAGAGGCCGGCTGTGCGATGCTGGGGTTTACAACAGGGTGGCTTCAGGGCACGAGAAATGAATGCAAACGCCAAGGAGGTGCAAGGAAAAGTCCCACCAACGTCTTCCTTGCAAGTCAGGAGGAGGAAAACCAAAGTGCCCCGTGCAGATGGCTGGAAAAAGCTGCTAAGAAGGAAAGCAGGTGCTGGCAGGCTCTGGCGGGGGTTTTCCAGGGTAAGTTATTGCTGCTAGCCAGGGAGAGGAGAGAACCAAGCATGAAAAGCAGAAGTCAATAAGGAGAGATCCAACGCTGTATCGGCTTGCTTGCCTCTAAAGCTGCCCCTGTGCTGAACACAGACCTGTTGTGTCTCTGATGTTGCACCTTGGGCTTGCACTGTTGGCTGCAGTCACCAACAGTCCCCCAGGAAAGCCCTTATTTCACACGTTTACGGCACATCAGGGGCCAGTATGCAGAGCAGAGCTCTGCCTGGCTGCAGCTGGGCTTGTAGACAAGGTGAGAAGGCAGATGTGCCTCCACAGTGGCTTTTTAATGGGGCTCTGTGTGAAAATTAACCCTACCACACAGCTGCTGACCCCCCAGCCATGAAGAAGAAATGTGAGAGGTTTAGCAACCATCTCTGTTGGCAAGTTCAGCGAAATGGGGAGCTGGGCAAATCTTAGAACCATAGAATGGTTTGGGTTGGAAGGGACCTTTGAAGGCCATCTAGTCCAACCGCCCTGCAGTGAGGAGGGACATCTTCCACTAGATCAGGTTGCTCAGAGCCCCGACCAACCTGACCTGGAACATCTCCAGGGATGGGGCATCTCCCACCTCTCTGGGCAGCCTGGGCCAGTGTTTCACCACCCCCATTGTAAAAAATGTCTTCCTTAAAATAATGGCCCGACTTAATGCATGAATTGCTGCCAGTCATTTGGATGGTGGTGCCTAGAGGTTGCTCATCTTTCTCCTTGGATGGACCTGGAGGTTCAGGCACTTGCGCCTGCAGCTATAGGAAATGCCACCCAAACCTGGCTGCTTTTGGGAAGCTGGTCCCTGAGATTTGGGGTGGGCGGAATTGTGCTGGGGGTACCGGTCAGTTATGGGACACCAGAAATAAGCGGTGTGTTAGAAGGCTGGATCACAGTAGCCCCAGGGCTGAGCCAACAGAGAATAAGAAAAGTTAAGAACAGAGTTTGCAAACAGTGCTGGAGACTCAGTGAAGGAAAATCCAAGGATAAATCCCCAGGGGGAGCCGCTTCCCAATCTCTGTATTCCTCTGGATACAGGTGGCCCTAGTCCACCTTCATCCCATTGGGATGCTCTTAGGAGCAAACCTGCTTTGTGGCTTTGTTAGGGCTGGCACAGAGCTGGCATGTCTCTCTCATCACCCTGGCCCCTTTCTGTGCTGCTCTTTTGTTCGCTGGAGCAAAAAAGCAGGTCTCATGTGAGGGGCAGGGCAGCTGGGGCCACCATCTGAAAACAAAAGGCCTCAGGGATAAAGGAGAGCTCGCGCAGCCCTGTTTCACACAAAGGGGAATAAACATATGGAATAGGTTAACAAGTGAGGTGGCTGAAGCCACGCTATAAATAAGACTATAAATAAGCTCAAGAGGCACGTTGACAGGCTGCTGGGGGAACAGAAAAAAAAAAAAAAAGCCGGTGGGGAGGACGGGATTGAGGATATTAGGATGGGGGTGGAGGGACCCAAAGAGCGAGCTTATGATAAAGGGAAAACAAGATGGAGAAGCAGTCTGTTCCCTTCTTGTTCCAGCTGTGCTGAGTTGGAGAGAGCTGTTTCTGACCGATGTGTTTGAAACAGCAGTGATCGGTCTGTTCAGCATAAAGCAGGTTTTGCCTGTAAAATTGGAGGGTGTTGACGGGAGTCAGTGGTGTGGTGTAAGAAATTGGGTGTTAGGTGACTCTGATTTTGGAGCTGCTCTAAGGGGTGGATGTATGGGTTTGGAGGGTTTGAAACACATCTGCAGAGCGGGGATGTCTCCTGCACAGCATCCCGCTAAGAAAGGAGAAGATGAGGGCGTACGGGGAAGGACCTTGGTTCTGGGGAGCACCTCAGTGGGAAGCAGTGGCAAAGCGCAGAGACGCCTTCATAAAACCCTCCTTTGCAATGAAGCATGAAGAAGTCATGTTGTGATGGAGGAAGGTCTTGTGTTGGGAGAGGAGCTGCAGTGTGGTGGTGCCTGGGGGCTGGTGGAGACATGGAGGTGCAACACTGGTGTGAGAACAGAGCCAACTCCTGCCTCAACCCCCAATAACATACATTTCTCTCTATTTACAGAGTTATATGGTCAACAGGCTTGGGATGAAGGGAGTGGTGAATTCAGCTAAGCCACTTGGGTGTAGCAGATGTTTTTTGTTTGCCTTGGCCACCCAGGAAATAAAGTGTGACCAAAGTCCACCAAAGCCACCAGTCTCCAAGATTTTAAGTCATCTTGTTTGCTGCGTAACAGACCTCCTGAATAACGCTGCACTGGAAAATCCCAAGCAGGAGATGCATCCTGAGCTTTGCAAAGCTAAAAAAATGTTTCTAAAATTCTCACCTGGTGTCATGGTTTGGGCTGGGCTGGCCACTGAGATGAACGACAGATGCTCTCCCCCACCTCTCTCTCCAAGGAGAGGGGGGACAGAGAGAGACTTATGAGTTTAGAAGGAACTAAACTACTTTCATGAAATATTAGTAATAAAATAATAAAAATGAAATAATGAAATATATACAAAACTGTATCAAACTCCCAGGATGATGATCACGTCACCAGCAGGCACTGCGTAAGTCCCAGACTGGACTTAGTGACGGACAGGAGCTGGATTCCAGATCTCGATTCCGGATTGCACGGATCAGGATCAAAGGCAGACAAACACAGAGTCCTCCTCAGACACTCCATTGAAGAAAGAGAGCTGACCCTTTGATCCCTCAGCTTTTATCCTGAGCCTGGGGCAGATGGGATGGAACACCCTGCTGGGCAGTGTTGGGTCACCTGTCCTGTCCCTCCTCCCTGCAGGTGGGACCCCTCTGTGCTTTTCTGCTTCCCACCTTCCAACGGGGCAAATAACAAAGTTGGCTGCCCTTGCTTGTTATAGCAATAAGGATAAGCAGGAGCCTCTCTGCATCTCATTCCTTGGCATCAGCTATAAACTTGGGTCTTATCACTCTGGGAGCCAACAGTTTCTGCACAACATGCTGTTAATTTCAGTACTTAGAAGAGGCTCAGTTAAAAAATAAAATTACTGAACAGAAAGTTGGTTCTGTTTTACCTCAAACCTTATTCCATACCATTTGTGTTGTGCTCAGATCACTATTATCACTCCCTGGCCAAATGGAGAAAACATCCTACGCTGTGACACTTGCAGACCCAGCCAAATTGATTTTATCAGCTATAGCGGCGACTATTTTGGCTGCCACGGTGGGAAATGAGCTGGGAATCTCCAGAGTGGGAAGCCATGGTTTGTTGAACAGGGATTTTAAGCCATGTTAGTGGTGGGTCACCCTTACAGGGAATGCAGCTGATGGGTTTTAGGGGATTTCTGATGCTTGTCCCTACAACAAACTCTTGATGTCTGCTCTGACTGCCTGGAGCCTGGCATCATTTACAACAGAAAGGAGACATTACAGGCTGAAAGAGTTGGGATTGTTCAGCCTGGAGAAGAGAAGGCTCCGGGGAGACATTAGAGCCTCTTCCAGTATCTGAAGGGGCCTACAGGAAAGCTGGAGAGGGACTTTTTACAAGGGCATGTAGTGATAGGACGAGGGGTGATGGTTTCAAATTGGAAGAGGGGAGATTTAGATTAGATCTCAGCAAGAAATTTTTCACTCTGAGGGTGGTGAGGCACTGGAACAGGTTGCCTAGGGAAGGTGTGAGTGTGAAGGCCCCATCCCTGGAGGTTCAAGGCCAGTTTGGATGCGGCTTTGAGCAACCAGGTCTAGTGGGAGGTGTCCCTGCCCATGGCAGGGGGGTTGGAACTAGATGATCTTTATGGTCCCTTCCAACCTAAACTATTCTATGATTCTATGAATAGGTTTCCTGCATTGATTAATTTGAAAATGAAGCTCTCTTGCTCCCCAAGTGTAGGCTGTAAAGATCTATCTCGCAAAGCTGACAGTGCCTCTTTTCTTCAGTTGGGTTGGGACTTCTCTCCTCACCTTGGCCATAACAGGTCTCTCAGATTTTTAGGCAAAAGAAAGCCCAGTTGTGGGTTGCTCTTGCAAATACCAATAGCTACAATCTGAACAGTGTGACCTAAGGGGCAAAGTGTCTCTGCCAAAACTTGGTGAAAATTGAGGCATTGAAGGAACATTTATATCAATGGCTCTGGTGCCTGCGAATGCTGAGATACCTGGGCAAGTAGGTGTGGGTTTTGTGACTTCCAAAATTCCAGCTCAACTGAAATGCAGGCACCTAAGTGCCTTTGCAGATTTGGGCCTTGGCACAAATGTTTCAGTTCAAAGTCTTCCCTATACATGTCCAGAAATCACCTCATGTGATGATAGTCTGTAGACATCACAGCCCAGTGAAATCATCATCAGATGATTCCTTAGAGTTAATTCATCCATTCATTATTAATGTGTGCCTGGAATTGCAATTTACTCTCATTAAAATGTGATTGATGGTAAAGATACAGCAGATTACAGTCACACCTCACCGGCTCTTTCCTCGCACTCAGCAGAACAAGCTGAGCGCTACTTCATGGGCAAAATCAGGTCTTTTGCTTTGCTTTCTGTGCAAAAGTGGGACTTTGCTGGTCTTTCTATAGTAACTGCTTTTCCTTTGCCTCTTTCAAAACAAAAATTGCTGCTACTTCAATTGACAAAAATGGAGAGAAATGCCATAGGAAATATCAATACTGGGCTCGCAGTTTTAATGCAGGTGCAGTAAAGAGATGCTCAAGGGGGTGACACTGATGCCGTGACACCTGAAGCTGACGCTGAGGACTTCTACACCAGTAAATGGAGCAGTCTCGCCATGCCGCGTGGTCACTACCACCCTCCTCCTCCTCCTCCTCCTAACGCGGGCGGCGATTTCCCGCATAGCCTGGCCAGGCTCCAAGCTATGCTCTGAGCCAAACCCTGGCCTGTAGTTATACGGGAGTTAAGGCCTCATTAGTTTCTTATTCCCATGTCAGCAGGCTGTTAGCAGGCTCTGAATTGGCCAACCAGTTTCTGGAGGCAAGCCAGCCGGCAGCAGTGTGGGGCTCGGTCCCCTGCAGCAGGAGCTGGTGCTGCTGGAGAGATGCATTTCACATGCATCCCATGACACCGGTCCCAGCTCTTCTTCTCCCAGGGGATCCCACTTGAGTGAAGTTGCACAGTGGAGGGTCCCAGGAGCTTCATGCAAGACTCCGCTGTTGATCCAGATTCCCGGGGAGATGTTTCGCTACCAGCTGCTTTTCTGCTTGTCTGTCCTCTGCTCTCCAAATTCCCAGGTGTCCTGATGCAGAATAAGCTCTTTTTGGCTGCTTGGTCCCCCGGAGAGCTGTCTGTAATCCTGCGTGTTGTGTTGGATGGTGCTCTCCTCTGTGAAGCAAACATCTAAAGAGTTGGCTACTCTTTCATCTCTCGAGCCAAATTTTCAATGCTAAGTCGGAGTCAGCAGGGTCTAACCTGGTCTTCAGATCTTCTTCTGGGCAGCTCCAGCCTCTGTCTACAAAGAGCCACTGTTTTCATCTGGCACTAAATGCAAAATCCACTGGCAAGGGTTTTTTTTTCCCTTACATGTGGGTGGGGGGAGCACTGTTGCAAATCATGCTTAAAATTCAAGCTGGCAGGAAAGCTCTGAAATGCCTTTGAAAGGCTGAGCAAAACATTTATGTAAGGTTGTGCGGCCTGCCCCTGGAGAAAGGAGAACCGCTGATGTCCCAACATGGCTGGGTTTTTTCACCTGTTCCCTCTTGATCTCGTTCATGCCTTTATTCATTTTTATTTTTTTTCTGTGCTTAGATCTCCTCGGTAATATGGTCCGTATGTTTATTATCCTTCCAGTGAAAGTGACACCAGCGTTCACATGGCACACATCTACCTTGCAATGTTTTCCCAGCATGCAGCTGGGAGGAATTTCAAGCCCTTTCATAATTTCCAAAGGTGGCAATTAGATCACTGCCTCCCAACTGCCTCTTGCAGTGAAAATAAACTCCCATTTCCTTTACTCTCCCGCATACCGATACCCAAGAATTTCCGAATGCCTTGTGTCATTCTCCAAAACTCTGTCCCTCCAGGGTAACTGCCGAGTGTCTGAGACAACCTCACGGATCACACAGACAGTTCTCCAGGTGAGATGCAGCCATTCCTTTGCAAATCAAAACCTCTCCTTGCCCCTGATTTACACACTATTCCCCTATCAGCTCAACACCAACTTGGTTGCTTTCTTTTCTGCAGCATTACAGGTGGGAAGATTTTTTGCCCTGGGAAATTAACTGGTTTAGATGCCACATGAAGAACATGGATGTTTGGGTCCTTTGCCACCCTCTTTCTCTGTTGTCTTTCTTCTTCCCTGCAGCTAAGCAGGAGATACAATTGCTAGGCACCATCTGGTCCTCTGTGTACTTCTTGTGTGGTGAAGTGCTGGTGGGTTTGTTAGGGATGTGCAATTGCAGATTCAGAAATGGAGGGGCATTTTCCAGCCTGACTTTGGTGTCGTCAATGACAATTTACTGAATCACACCAAGTTACCTTTATTCAGGCAAAATTCCAGCTCAGGACAGCAATCTTTTACAGATCTAAATTTTACCGTGTCTCACTTGTTTTTAAGAGATGGACTCTGCAATGGTGTGAGCTTAGAAGGAGTTTCTGGGTGTTTCAAGGCATTCAGTGCCACTTTCCGTGGCAAGCATTTCTTCAGAGTCAGAAGAAATTGCTGCTGAAAGCAAAGATATCAACAGCCTATCTGAGTAGCCCTACAGACTGCTGTTCATTTGTGCTAATGACTTTGAACAAAGAGAATGCAACAGAAATTTCACCAGAAAGTGTCACTTCTTCCAGACCTGTGCTGTCAGGCAGGAAGCTCAATACAGATTTGAGATGTTTGGGTCTGAAACTTGAGTAATTCAGAAGACCTAACAGCCTTCCTGTCAGAATTCAAATCTTGCTACTGGCTGTGACTTTAGGTGTGCCAAAATTTCATTAACAGTCTCTTTAGGCTTTTTTTTCATGAGTTACAACAGTCTGAGATGGGAACATTATACGATGCCTTCATTTTGAAGAGCTGACATTTCTTCTTTCTTTAACAAAAGAAGAGGATGCAAAGTTAGGAATGCAAAGAGCCCTGTGCTTAGGGGGCAATTTCTGTCCTGGTTCGGAAGGTGTTCGACGGTTGCATCGTGCACTTGAGTTTTTCACAGGTGGATAGGTGGATGTACAATTTTCTGCTTCCTTGTTGGCTGTAGCAGCTCTGAGATCAGGATAAACTGCTTTTGACTTCCTGATAAGATGCTTTCTTTCATGTATGATGACAAACTTTTGCCTCATACAAAGGGAAGCTACATGACTGAAGATGTGTGATGGATTTCCTCCTCATCTGATGACAGTCAATGAACCAACTTTGTGTTGGACATAGCACAACACTGAAAAACAACATGCAGAGGTGTTGACTAGTTTGCTATTTCAATTGCAGTTCTGCTTTAGGCCCTTAGAAGGTCTCGACTTTTTGCATCATGTCCAACAGTAATGTATGTGTGCCACATCCATGGCAAGACAAGGCTAAGGTAGAGCCAGACTCTGAGGGAGAGAGCGAGGAATCATGCTTAGCTTTTATTTCACACTGGTACCGCTCTTGAGTGTTTGTTTAAGCCATTGTGCAAAAGGAAACTTGTCTAACTTGAAGAAAACATCTAGAGACAGGTTTTGTGTTTCAGGTGGATTCTGCAGTTGATAATAAAGTTTTAGCTGACCTTAAGAAAATGGCTGTCTTGCACTGCAATGATGCTATAAGCCAAGCAAGAGAGGAAGCAGGGAGATGTGGCTTGCGCTGTTACCCACTGGGTTACACACTCATTGGAAGTGATATCCCAAAGACTTGTCTCGTCTGTGAATTACACAAATAGGAATCTCCTGAGCTTGCACAGAAGAAAACAAATCCTTCACTTCCCAAAGGGGTCTGGAAAGATCCTGTTTTCCAGAGGTACTGATGGAAGCTCTGGATGATCAGCCCTGTACCTGATTTTATGCTCAAGGAGTATTTTACACTCCTCATGGGCATTTTATATTCACTGAGTGTGAGTTTTCTGTGATATGGTTCTAGATGAGTACTGATTTTGTAGCGCTCTCTGGAAAGTTGCATTTCTCCTGCACTTTGGAGGGGAAAAATTCCGAGTTAAAGTGGCTACAAGAAACTTCAGCCGTGCCAGTTGTGCGTATGGACTTGTACAGATTATGACCATGCTTTATCTCCTGCATTAAAGCCTTCTTCCTTGGCATATGAGATGGCTGCAAAGGAGACACACAGAGAAGCACGTGTGAATGCACACTCACAGTCAACTTGTTTTGTTGCTGCCTCACCATAGTTCGTTCTGCCTTCACACACAAGGCTGTGTCTGTGTGTAGAAAAAATCAGCTTGTAAGGGAAGGAAAACCTAGCCCGACATAAAGACTTAAAAGCTTCCTTGGAGCATGCCAGCTCCAAGCAAGCTGGCAAGGCTGCCCTCTAATTTTGAACTTTGGCATGCAAAGAGACATCTCATTCCCAGAAAGCGAAGAAACTCTCCTTAGGTCTAGGTGTTAGTGGCACGGGAATGAATACATTGAATTTCTGTTTCCATTTGCCTGGGGACGTGGATGAAAATCTGAAACGGCACCTGTTGACTGTCAAATCTGAATGAACTTCCCAGTGGTGGAAAAAAAGTGGAGAAGAAATCTACTGCTGCATTTGCCCATATTTTACCTTTGGCACTCATCTATTTGTTAAAATCATCAGCTGTCTGGGAGTCTGCCTATTGCTTAGCAGCAGAACAGCTCTCCTGATGCTCTGGAGGAATCTATCTAGGGACATCTCAGAGGAAAGGATTGGGCCATTATTGCTCTCGAGCAGTGAACTTCTTTTTTTCTTTACCCATGAATTATAGCAGCAAGTAATTTTCAGGGAAAATACCTTGTTGCTCAGTAATTCAGTTTAAGGATGTATAGAAAGAGTCTTGATGTCTTATTCAGAGTATTGTGTTATTCACTAAATTTATCTGGGTCTTCTCGCTGCCAATGCTATCATGGGCAAGAGTTTGCACATTGAATAAGACATATGTATCGCTTTGGTTTGTTGATGGCCTCATGGATCAATAGCTGTCAGTGGATTGTAGACAATCTGCACCCTGCATTATTGCTTGTGTGTGTGTGTGTGCGCACGCGTGCGTGTGTGTGTTCTGAAATTCAGATAACCCAATAAATTTAAGTAGGCAAGTGGGTATTTGTTTTGCTCTTCGTTGGCATCCAGCTAAGCCAGAGGTAGAACTTCATGGTCTTCTGTGCAGCGCTGGATGACCAGCTGTGAGGATGTCACCGAAGAAACAGTGTAGGGGTACGTGCTGGTACGTGCTCAGTCTCAGCACGGTGCTCCAAAGTCACACCATTGTTCTGTTCCTGAGCGCTCCAGAAGAGACATGTGTGCTTAGCTAGTTGTGAATTGCTTTTTATCTCTTCACAGTCCTGGTTGGCCAAGCCCCATTTTGGAAGGTACACAAGCTTTCACCCAGCACAGCTGGATCCAGTGGTGCAGCAGCTGAAGTAGCTAATGCTTGAGCAGATGATGTACGGGTGAATAGTTAAGAGAAAACAGATGGCAGTGTGGGTCTGGACAGGAACAGAAATTCAGCCTCCATGCAAGTGGCCAAGTCCTTACAAACAGCACTAAAATCACATCCTGTGTACTCTACTCTTTTCTACCCCCTCCTCTTGGAAAACTTCATCCAACTTCATCCAGTTATCCAGTCCAGTGCAGCCACTGCACCTTCCACAAGCTGCTCTCGAGGCATGCAAATTCATGTTGGCTGATCTCAATGTAAGAGATGATCTTCCATAAGGTCCTGTGCCTGGTGGCTGGATGTGCAGAGTGCCACTGTGGCTCTTAGTGCATCACCTCTGTCTCTTCTTGGGGCTGACCACTACACTGGCCCATGGTGTCTTGCAGCTCAGCTTCCTTCTGCTGCAATTCAGTGCCAGAAGAATTAGAAACCCTCATGACTTCCCAACAGGCCTTCAACCCTGTTGCACAACTTAGTTGTGGAGGTTGTCAACTGTATTTGCCTTGGGGACCAAAGGTTGCGGAGAGTCCTGGCCCAGACCCTCCTCTGCATTGGAGCCCCATTGCAAGCAGCCAAAATCTGACTTTCAGGTTCCCTGCTGTGTCCCAGGCCTGTTTCCTATCTACTCTCTGCATGTGGTGTTTCTCACTTGGAGCAAACTTTTGCGGGCTGCCTCCCTGCTATCCCACCACTAATCCAGGAGCCAGTGCCAGCCCTGTTTTCCAACTCACATCAACCCCAAAGTACCTTTTGTTGCTTTTCCTAAGAAGAAGAGCCCATGACCTGCTTTCTTCCACTTGACTTTTTGAACGTGTGCCCCAAACTCCTAAGGTTTTTTTGGCTGTGATGGTCAGTACACACCTTCATGTTGGCCCTGGTGCAGCAGAGCAGACGGTACATGAATTTAGACCTGGCACACAGCAAACAGGGTGGACAGACATCAGCTTTCTTACCCAGTTGCTCTGGGATGCGTTGGCATCTGTTCAAGCAATTTCTTGCTCAACCTGGAAATTCCTATCTACTGCTGTAAAGGTAATGGGTAATGTTATGCAGCACCGAGGAGAAATTCAAGGCCCAAACAATTCCCATGTCGTAAAGAGGTATTTTGAACTAGATTTGACTGATGGCGCCCGTTTGAATCAAGCGTGTTGCTATACACCAAAGCTCACCTCTTCCAGCTGGCACGGGGAGATCTGGCTGTGTTGCGTCTGCTTTGCACCTCATCAGCAGCGAGGATGATGCTGGAACCAATTTAGGTGGTGATGTGGTAGACAGCGTGTGAGGCAGAGCAGGATGTTGGGAGTGGCTCCGCATCTGTCTCCCATCACGGGGTCTGGCTGGGATTTTTTGGCTGGCTGCGAGAAGAGCAAGCTTAGAAAGGGAGGACCACATGCGCCCGCAACGCACGGTCATGCCTGGGATTGCAACTGGGGAGGGAACGGCATTTAATGGGCGAGGTTATGGCATGGGGTTGGGTGTTGGAAGAGCTGAGCTCTTCCACTGGGTCTGTGTCACTCACTTGGGTGATTTGGATTTGTCGCTTCAGCCCAGCAGAGCCTTAAGCTCTTCCTCTGGTTGTTAAAATGCACAAAATGGTCTTGATGGGGTGTGGTGCAGCTTAGCGTTTGGAAAGAAGTGCAAGTAAGGCTGTTTATCGGTGAAAGGAGCCTTTAGAAAAGCCAAAGCATTATTATGACCCTAATTTGTAGAGTAATTGAGGTGGAAAGGGACTTCCGGAGGTCATCTGTCCACCCCCTGACACTCAAAGCAGGGTAATGCTTGCTCTCCTCCTAGATTGCAGTACTTTCTTTACTGGTTGTGCATGGTTAAGTGAATTTGGAATTTTGGAATATTGTTTCCTTGCAAAATTCTTTCCATTGCTTGTCTGGTCTGCCTATCTTCTGAGTTCGAGGGAGCTGTTTGGGCTGAATTGTGCCAAACTGCAGAGTGGAGCTCTGCACTCCCTCTGCTCCATGGACAAATGCCTGGAAAACAGTCTGAATCAGACCAGATTTCTAGCCTGTGGCTCCTCAGAGAGGGACATGGTTTATATCTGAGTGCTCTGATGTGTAAGGGGAGATGGCACCGCATGCACAGGGGTGGCTGAGCCACGCAAGGGCCAGCTCCTAAACTGGAGCAGATGCCACCCATTTGGCTTTGCCATGAAACCCTGTGCTGTCAACAGCCCTTGGTTGGGCAGATAGACCCTGAGGGGTTCTGCTGTCCTGGCAGGCGGGCAGAGGTGAGCAGCTGGACGAGGTAACTCCAACAGTCATAGATCTGCCTATCACATCCAAGTGTCCAACGTAACTCAAGCCCTACCTTGCAATGAGTCCCTTGAGGCATGCCCTCGATTTGCGGGACCTCTTGGACAGCCTAGGCTGAGAGGGTTGGGGCAGGTCTTTACCCTCTTCTTCAGATCTGTGTTTCTTGGGCTTTTGGAACTTTCCTCCAACCCACACCCCTCTTAGAAGCCCTCAGCCATTCCTTCGCCCCCAGTTTAAATAATAATGCAACCTTTTTGGTAGTTATCTACCTCCTACCCAGCGCGTCATCGACAGGGCATAGAGCTTATTTCTGCTTCACATGGGCAGGCACCCTTTTTTTTTTTTTTTTAGCAATCTATGAAAGGCTAACAGAAGAAAGCTGGTTGCTATCTGTGCTGTTGCTTAATCCTCAGTCTCCAATTCCCGTTATCAGTGCTATCAGCGAGACTTTTCTCTCTGCCACCATGTTGCAGAACAGCAGATAACATAATCCTAAATCCCAGGTACAATTTTGACCCTTCCGCCGTACCAAGCTTATTTTTGAAAGCAAAGGCTCTCGCATCAGATGAATCACAGCTGGTAATATTCTCCTTCAGCCTATATTTCCTTAGTATCAAACCAAGCTCCATGTGCTTTCTGCTGCCTTATTTTCTGAAACTATTTTCAGTTTTCATTTGAAAACATCTTTTAATGTGGCCACGCATGTAGGACTTTCTGGTAAGAGGAATCAAAAAAATTCCATGATGCATCTTTGCTTCCTAAAGAGCTTTGATTTATGACTAAGAAGAATAATTCTTGCTGCCCATAATGTAATTTTTCCAGCATGTTGGTTACACACAGGGTAAGATTAGTTCCAAATCCAGATAGCTGTGGATTTATCAAGCCATCAGAAAAGCACATACACATACACACGCGCATATGCTTAAAAAAGATTCGGTGGGCCAACTTTTTCTGTCACATACAGTAAATTCAATCAAATTCATTAAATTGTCTTGGCTTGCTACCAACGGAGTTGAGACTAGGATGTGGCCCAGGGGTTGCATCTGTGTAGGCATCACCATGATCACCTGCCTTGTCTTTGTATTGGACTTTTACTTTGTGCAACAATTACAAAACAATAGCAATATTATATGGTTTATTTATATTAACATACTCTCACAACCATAATGTCTGCTTTATTCACAAACAATAATGTCTTATAGGAACACACTGTCATCCTTAACAGTAAAAGCACATGATTCATGATGGTATTTTTTGGAAAATCCCAAGCAGTTTGGGTATAAGCTGTATGGAAAGTTATTATGAGTCAACCTCCAAACTCCCTTGGGTGCTCATGACATCTGTTCAGGGAAAGCCTGTGGCTGAACTTCGTGTGTTAATGCATTAAGTAGAAAGGGCACAAGGAAACATTTTTCCAGGGAAGGGGCAGATGCAGCACTGGATTTTCATGGAAGCAGTTGTGACCCTACCATCTCCAGTCATGTAGGCTGGCTTGGAAATCACAAACATTATCGGCTTGTCCTGTGTATGTGGGTGTAAAACCTTTTCTCTGCATCCTTAGAGTGTGTTTAATTCTCGCCCAAGGTTACGAAATTCTTCTCTCCCCCCCACCCCTAACATCTCAAAGTTGTGATGCCCACTTGACAGTGTGATTCCAGAGGCAGGAACTGGAGGAAAATCCCCACAAATCACAGGCTTGGGTTTAAGGATCCTGCACCCACGCTGTTGTATCTGAACCTCCCCCATCCCAGGCTGCTGCTCCTTGAACAGTTCACGCCACCTGTGCCTGTGCCACTGCACACTGTGGGCTGTGAGGAGCTCGACAGATCCTGGCTGCCGTGGCTCATCCTGGAGTTGCCAGTAACACCTCCAGTTCAGGACCTGACCTGTGTGGTATCTGTTGTATCAAAAAAAAGTGAAAAACCTCCTGAGCAAGCCAGTCCTTTCCTAAATTATCTTGGATTGCTGTGTAGAAGGGTTTGACCCATAAATTAGACAGTAATTTAGAGAAAAAACTTGGCCCTTTACTCCTTAATGTGGTCACATGCTGCTAATGGGGTGTTGTGTCCCATGCACACTGCCCTGCCTGATGGCACCTCATACTCCTGCAGCTGCTCAGCATCAGCGGCTGCTGGAAACCCTTTCTGAGCCCTCACTCTGCTCCAAAAAGTGGGGGCAAAACTTGGCTGCTTTAGAAAAGGCACCCAAAATGCCTTCTGCACCCCTACTGCCTCTCCTTCTTAACACGACATTAAGAAATCTGTGCAACCTGATCTAGTTGAAGATGTCCTTGCTCATTGCAGGGGAGGTTGGATTAGATGACCTTTAAAGGTCCCTTCCAACCCAAACCATTCTATGATTCTATGAAATAATCACTCAAATAGTCTGAAGCATCTTTTGAGTCAAGTCCAATAAAGCACCAGACCTAACTATAGCCAGGATTTTCCAAAGTTGTTTGCAGTATTTCTAGTTTTGGGTACCTGACCTGCAACCTCCTCATGGACCAAAAGCCTGTGCTGTGGTCCCATTGGCGTGTGTCAGGTTGCTCACACGAAGACCCCTACAATTTTCCAGTGACTGGGAGATCCTGATGAGTGCTTCTCTTTCTAAAAAGAGTTTGACAGTAAATGCATAATGTATGATTACAGAATCCCCACCTTGTGTTTCAGGTCTTTCAGGGTGGAATTAAAAGAAGGCACAGACAACAGTGTTTCTTTGGAACTTCATACTTAAACATTATTATTTTCCCCTGCGGCAGCAGGAGAGGACGAGGCAGTGACAACTGATGGCAGAGGAATTTGAGCAGATGGAAAAGGGCAAAATGCAAGAAAAAAGTGAAGCTCTGATAGGTTGCCTCCCTGCCCTGGAGTCTGAATAGTCTTTCGATCCCACAAAAACACTCATGGAAGGGAGGTGCTTTTCTCTTCTCCCTGTTTAACTGTAACAAGGAGGAGCATGCTGTGAATAAAAGGTGCTTCCAAGAGCATCTGGAAATATTTCCCACCCCAAGCAGAGACTGGTGAATCCTGCTGTGAATGCTCTGCAGCATCCAAAAAAAGGAGCAAACTGTGGGGGAAAAGAAACACAGCTAGGGAGTTTTCATGGGTAGGGTGGCAGCAGGTGAAGGAAACAAGGGCTGGGTGTTGGAGACCGGCAGGCGCCCCGCAGTGATGCCGGTGCGTTCTGCTGTGAAGGCGATGCCACTGAACCCGCGCACCCGCTTCACTCTGTGGTGGGACACACAGGGTTTGTTTCCAGCCTTTTGCAATGGGAACAACCTGGTCAAGAGCTAAGCTTGAGCTGTTGAACCTCTAGTGGTAGCGGATGATTCCCACCTGGGTGGCAGGTTGGCAGTGGAGGAAACCCCCCAGGTTTTTACTTGTTTATTTCGTCCAGTCATGGGGGTGCCATTTCTGAGATGCTCGTTTCTTGCTCATACCTGAGAATGGCCAGTTCACAAAGCAACCAGCACCCTGCTGAAACAACGGTGAGGGTCACTTTGATGTGCCTGGTATATGGATTCATCCCCTTCTATATTCAAACCGTCTCTGCCATGGGCAAGTGCCCCTTAAAACTGGAGATGTAGTGAGGTCATGGGACTGTGCTGTTTCTCCCAGGGAGTTCAGGAGGGGCTCTGTCTCTCACCTGACACCCCCTTATTTTGAGGGGTGGAAGGTTTTGTAGTCAATGTGGGAAACTGCAAGAACTTGGTGTTCTGTTGCCGTGCTTTGACATAGATTTTCTATATGACCTTGGTCCAGTTACTTGATCTCTCTGTGTTTCAGTTTCCTGTGGGATTATTAAGACTTTCCCTTACCTTGAGGACGTGCTCCTTATTGTCCATGAGGGGCTAGGGGATCACGGGAGAGATGGATGCTATATGACTTACCTATAAACAGCTCTCAGCAATGTGCTTCTCCCTTTCCTTTTTTGCAAGCACGTACCTCGCTAGCGAGCCTTGCTGCTCGGCCAGTCCTGGTCACAATATTTTTTTACGAGCTGGTAAATACAGCCATCTAACGATGCCACTTTTACAGAACAAGATTGCCTTCAGAAGATGCATAACCCGACCGCAGGCTCATCAGTGGGTCACAAATCTTGTCCGCAAGGGCACGGTTAATTTACCCCAGCTGCTAGAGGTGCTCCAATATTGTCTTGTGCTCCGATTCTTTCTCTTGCTGCCCCTCTAACAAGGGAGCTTTGGGTATATTACTGTCTCCTGGACAATGTCAGCTGAAGATCAGAGATTTTTTTATTTATTTTTTTTATGACTTGCTTCATGAAAGCCTGATATTTTCTGAGCCGAAGACAGAATAGCTTCTGTAACCTAACGGAGGCTGTTCGGCACAGGCTGTTCACTTTTGCTGGCTTCCCAGTGGCAAACTCCCAGCAAGAGCCTCAGAGAGTGATATGTGGAGAACAGATAAAAGACATAATATGGCAGAGAAGAAAATCTGAAAGTTTTCTCATGCGTGTGTCTGTCTGTTGAGATGTATTTATTATCAGTTTCATATAATTTTATATTTTCCAGCGTATTTCAGATATATGGTATGATATAAAAATATGGACTCTCACGACAGTGTTATAAATGATTGGAAATTACCAGCTGGGAAGTTTGTCATCTGCAATATATAACACAATGGAAGCATGTTGTATTAAAAAAATCTATATTTCAAAAAATAAAATAATAAAAAAGAAACCCTTGTCAGAAGCAATCTGTTTTCCAGGAATATTCTGGATGTAAAGTGGAGATTTATAAACCCTGCAGTGTGTGCACAGAAAATGGATGAAAACGTGAGCGGCTGGTTGGTGTTAAACTGCGGTGGCATTCCTGCAGCTCTCTGCATCCAAGCCATGTGTACAGCATGGACCGCTTCCAGCCGGGGATCCAGCAGCGCTGCCTTTCTCCTTTCCAGACTTTCGGAAGACTGCACTTCACTGGTGGGGTTTGCATGGGTACGGGACAGATGTTTGCTAGTCAGCAATTGGCCTTGCTAAGCTTTGGACATGATTCTGGACAGTTTTTTTGGCTTTCTTTCCCCCCCCCCCCCCGAGTGTGGAAAATGAATGGACTTACTTAATTCAGATGAGGATATGAAGAGCTGCTGTTCATCACGAAAGAAGTAGACGTTTGCATTTATGTGAAGGTAACTAGATTTTTGACTAACGTATATTTCAACACCACTGTGCATCCATGGGAATACAATTGAAGTTTTTGTGCCAAATATTCAGACATCTGTCAATTGAAATAAAACTGAGTGTGTTTGACTTAATAAAGAGCAGGCTGTTGTTGCTAGGAATTGCCACCCGGAGAAGCCGTGGCAAATGCTGTGCATTTGGCTATTGATAACTATCTATAGTTATCTATAGTTAGTGGATCTATGTGGCAATAGCAATAATAAGGCTAACCAAACGAGCTCATGGAAAGATGAAAAAATCCCCTGACTTTCAACCCAGGTTTGGAAACAGGCAGTATCTACGCTCTCGTATTAGCCAACGTACAGAGGGATGTGGAATGAGCGTATAAGGGGCCAGAAGTGATGAAAAACATACTTTGCGTTGCATTTCTGTGAAAAATCACCTACGTGAGCACGGTAGTGGGACAAATGGGCCTGCTGGCCTGACCAGTAAAGACTCACATGAGTAGCAGCCAGGGAATTGACTGAGACAGGAACATAAACCTGCTTGTCTTGGCCTGAACAGATCAGTGTTGGTGAATCCCATTCACAAAAAAAAACCCCAAATGAATATTTTAATTCAGTGGACAGCCTGATGTAGGAGTCCTTGTGTTTTCTAGCATCCTTGAAATATCTGTTTTTCCCAGTCTCTTAACCATCTGCTAGTCGTTAATTTCCCTTTGGAAAGCCAGGAATTTCTTATCCCCCGAAAGACTCATAAGTTTCCATGCTTCCTTGACTCTTCACAGAGCCTCCAAGAAAATCTCTCCAGCTACTTGCTAAAAACTGTTTTTAGGGAATAGATTTACTGCTGAAGAATAACTCAAGTTTTTCCTTCCATGCAGGCATCTTCCGCAAGGCCACGACACCAGTCTGCGCGCCTGGGTGGGATAAGTGCACATGGCCAAGGTTCATCTCCAGGAGTTGTCGGTGAGGGTGAGACTCGTGGCAGCCAACGGCAACCACCATCTGAGCTCCACTTTGCCTCCCTTTATAACCAGCGAAGAGAAATAGTCACTTCCAGAGTGTGAGGCATCTGCCCTAATGTAGCCATCTGTCTTAGAATGAGATGGATCATGGCCCGGTTTCTCTTGATTGACTGTGATGGGAGAGTAGTGCAGTGAGTTGAATGGATGGTGATACTTCAGGAACCTAATGGTGGACAGGATGGACACCTTCTTTGATCACTTCTGCTGGAGGAGGAGCTATGTGTGCTGTAAGCAACAGGTCTGAAAAGGATCAGTGAGAGCTTTGGGTTCAAGTGTGCATGAAACTTTATCTATGCTGCTGGATGGCCGGTGGCATGGTGACCTCAAGGCTGGAACAAAATTCTGACGCAAAATAAGCACCTGAAAGTGGATAGAGAGGTACTTACGGGGCTGAGGGTGGATTCATTTGGTCCTTTTTGAATATACTAAAAATAAGCACAAACACTAATGGCCTCTTCAATGGTTGGAAAGATATTATTGTTAATGGACTTCTATGCTCACTGTCCACTCTCTGCTTGAAATTTGCTTGGTGTCATTGGCCAAAGTCAGACAATATTGCCTGGGCTAATTCTGTCAGAGTGAGTTAATGGGCAATATGGGCACTCCTCTAGGGATTTCAGATAAAGATTTCAGGCAGAGCTGTAAAATATTTCATGAGATGAGGACTGATACTGTTTCAAAATAGTCCAGAATAACACATCAAAACCAATTTTTGAAATGCCACAACTATGTGCCCTGCACACTTGGGGTTTTTTTGCCCCTTGGTTTTTTTTTTTTTTTTTTTTCAAAGAAAAGCGGCGGGGGGGGGGAGGGGGGGGGGAAGAAAAAACCCCACAACATCACTAAACCCAAAAGCAGGAGGATTTGATGGATCTATATAAACCATGCATTTATTCTGTTCCAGCTCCCGCTTTCTTTTTCTGGAGGCGGAAAATTTTGTCCTTGCAATTTATAATCTTGCAATATTACCTTCGCACAAAACTGGGGAAGGTGGGGAATGCATTTCTGGTAATATCTAGCTGCTTTTATTAGATCACAGGCTAATTCCCAATCTTTGTATTACGCAGCCTTATTTACACTACATTATCATTTCATTTATGGGCCCCTCGGAGCTCTCAATCACTTTGGGGAGCTCTCTAAACTTGCCTTTCATCACGTATTAATGAAGTGTTAATAGCTCACCCAAGCCATTTTTGAGCAAATACCACGTGATGTGTTTGTTTTGTGCAAACAGCCTGTGTGCATTGCTAATATATGACCGGTGGGGACAAGGCATACGCCACCTTACTGCTAATTTCTTCTTCCACTACTTGTTTTGCTTGCACACGATGTCCCACCGTTTTGGGGGATAGCGCTGACCTCTCTGCAGCAAACTGAACTCCTGAACCTCTGCGCACCACATTGGGTGGCAGAGGCCAGGAGAATGGGGCAAAGTGGTTAAAAATTGGGCAATTTCTGGAGGCTGGTCCAAGGCAGGAGATCTGCTAGATTTGCAAGCATCTGGCAGATGTCTTGTTGGGTGTCCAGAAATGGGGTAGCATTGCCTGGAGCGAGGGGCAAGGGTGGTGGATTACCTCTTGCTGCCCAAATTGGTAGGGCTGGAGGTCTGAGTCTGTGTCATGCTCTTCAGCATATTCAGGGATTTGGGGATTTTGACTTGCCTGTTACCGTCTGTCCTCTGGCTGTTGATTTTGTCAGTGTTTGCTTCTGGTGATTGATTTCTGGTGTGTTTGTCCAATCAGACTGAGAGCAAAATTTCCTACTGTGGGTTGTTGTGTTTCTATTTATTTATTTATTTTTTAAATTACCCCAGTGGGGGGATTGAACTGGGTAAAAAAGGAAGGTTTGCGTTCATGGAAAACTTTGTTCTTCTTTGATAATTTAATTTTTTTTTTTTGGTGGCAAAATGAGCAAGTTCCAAATGCAGGGGGAGAAATCCACCCCTTTTTGTGCCAGTTCCAACTATGAGGGAGTGTTTCATCACTTTTTTTTTTCCCCAGCAGTCAGGAAACATCTATTTTCCAACTTCCCATCCACATCGCCTCTGGTGAGGTCTCTGGTTCAGGTGGGTTTGTTAAAAAGGAGGGAGAGGGTGAGGAAGGAATAAGAAACTATGTAAAATGTGTTACATTTTCCTGACTTTCCTTTTTTTTGTCTTCAGCTGCTGCCTGGCGCCTTCTGCCCTGACCTGGGAGTGCTTTGGATTAGTGCTCCTGCAGTACAGAGAAGAATAAAATCTGAAACTCCAGGGAATCTGCTCCTGGGCATCAAGCTAGGCAAGTAAGTTGTTGTAGGATCAGGCTATTGCACTCATGCAAGTGATGGGAAAAGGGACGGTGATGTATTTTAAAAACACTTTCAGGAAGAATCATAGAATCATAAAATGGTTTAGGTTGGAAGGGACCTTAAAGATCATCTAGTTCCAACCCCCTGCCCTGGGCAGGGACACCTCCCACTAGACCAGGTTGCTCAAAGCCCTGTCCAACCTGGCCTTGAATACCTCCAGGGATGGGGCAGACACAGCTTCTCTGGGTAACCTGTGTTGGGAATCCAGTGTTTCACCACACACACAGTGAAAATATTCTTCTTAATATATGTCCTAAATCTCCCCTCTTCCCATTTGAAGCCATCACCCCTTGTCCTGTCACAACATGTCCTTGTAAAAAGTCCCTCTCCAGCTTTCTTGTAGGCCCCTTTCAGGTAGTGGAAGGGGCTATAAGGTCTCCCTGGAGCCTTCTCTTCTCCAGGATGAACACCCTCAACTCTCCCAGCCTGTCCTCACAGCAGAGGTGTTCTAACCCTCGGACCATCTTCGTGGCTTCCTCTGGACATGCTCCAACAGGTCCATGTCCTTATTCTGTTGGGGGCTCCAGAGCTGGACACAGTATTCCAGGTGGGGTCTCACCATAGTGGAGCAGAGGGGCAGAATCTCCTCCCTCACCCTGCTGGCCACGCTTCTTTTGATGCAGAGCTTCAAATAAGGGCTCTCAATAAGAGCTTGCTGATGGGTTGTTAATAAATGCTCTAAACACATTTCAGTGCTGTGTGAGGGAGAGGGTAAAACTGAAAAAAGGTTTATTTTGTTCCTAAAGCAACCCTCCCTGAGCAGTCCCCAGCATCCCCTTGCTGTCAAGGCAGTGGGACAGGGCGGCAGGGAGCTGTGGTGGGGATAATCGTAGAGTCATAGAATGGTTTAAGTTGGAAGGGACCTTAAAGACCATCTAGTTCTAACTCCCCTGCCATGGGCAGGGACACCTCCCACTAGACCTGGTTGCTCAAAGCCCCGTCCAGCCTGGCCTTGAACACTTCCAGGGATGGGGCAGCCACAGCTTCTCTGGGCAACCTGCGCCAGGGTCTCACCACCCTCGTGGTGAAAAATTTCTTCCTGAGGTCTAAATCTAAATCTAAATCTCCCCTCTTCCAGTCTGAAGCCATAATGGAAACTCTTGTTCCACATGATGGGCCCTGATCACTTTTGAAGGACTTGGAGACACAATGCCTTCCTGATGAGCAGACCTTGTTACTAATTCAGAGTTCCTGTTAGCGAGGAATGGCACTTACAGCCCCCTCTAAAGGACAGGGATGTGTTTCTTGCAGCCTTTGCAGCCCTGCCTGGACCACACTGTGTTGCCAGATTCATCGTTGAGCTCAACTGAAGGGATATTGTAACATTTAAACATATTCAAGAAGCACGGCACCTCCTTTCTTTTAATGCACCTCCCATGAATTCTCTAGGATATGTGACAGGATGCGACCCTCTTACAGCTGACCTTTTAATAACAATAAAATCACTCAGCAGTGCACTTTATTTTGATTTATCATTGCACAACATAAAGGGATTATATATCAAAGGGGGCACTAAAATGATAAGACTAATAAGAGACCAAAGGAAGATGGGGAATAGTACTGGAAGAAGCTTCATTGGTATTTTCAGTCAAAAGAAATAGGAAAACATGGCTTATCTTGAATGGCCCTGTGAAGGATTTTTTTTCTCTTTCCTGGCAGCTGAAAATGCAGAGATCATGTCAAAATAAACTCATATTCAAAAAAAATGTGGAGGCTATGAAGAATCTATCTCCAATAATTGGAATACTGGAAATTTTCTGCAGACTTCAGCGATGATATTTTTTGCATTTAAATTATTTTCAAAAAGGAGATTTATCCAGAGCCTTCAAATATTTTGATTTTATTCCTTTTTTATTATCAGGGCACTTTGATCCATTGGCATAGCAAATATCAAAAGTTAGACTGACAAACACTGAGAGATTTTCTTTTAAGAGAAGAAGTTATGAAAGTGCCAATTGTTGCTCAAGAGCTGCTATTTCGTGCTGCTTCCAAACATTGGGAATAAACGTTGAGGGGGGGAGTGGGATGTGTTTTTTATGTTTAGGCTGGACATTAGGAAAAAACTTTTCACTGAAAGAGTGATCAAACACTGTAATAGGCTGCCCAGGGAGGTGGTTGAGTCCCCATCCCTAGGTATGTTTAAAAGTCATGTAGATATGGTGCTTAGAGACATGCTTTAGTGGTGGACCTGGTAGAGTAGGGTCAATCGTTGGACTGGGTAATCTTAAAGGTCTTTTCCAACCTAAATGATTCATGATTCTACGATTCTAAGTGATTTGTATGCAGTTTGCTGCTGGGGAGAGATTCCCAGCTGAGGTGGAGCAATTCCCATTGTCTCTGATATTGCAGCAGAGCTGGAGGACCCCGGTTGTGGCTGAGTGCTGCACAGTAGCAAATAGTTTCTCCAGCGGACCTTGCCATGGAGCACAACTCGTCTGTACTGGTGTGGGTGGTTGTCTATCTCACCAGCACACCAGCACATCCACTGCTGAGTCTTTGCACATGGTATGATGCACTGACAGAGTCCCAAGGAAATGATATTAGAAGAAAATCTAATTAGAAGAAAATTAGAGGAAGGTAAAAACTTAGGTTTGGACTGAAATGAAGCCCACTGGTGCTCAACATTTGTTCTGTGCCTGTTAAAACTAATGAAATTCAACAAAGGCAAGTGCAGGGTCCTGCACCTGGGGAGGAATAACCCCCTGCACCAGGACAGGTTGGGGGTGACCTGCTGGGAAGCAGCTCTGCAGAGAGGGACCTGGGAGTCCTGGTGGCCAACAGGATGCCCATGAGCCAGCAATGTGCCCTGGTGGCCAAGAAGGCCAGTGGCATCCTGGGGGGCAGCAAGAGGAGTGTGGCCAGCAGGTGGAGGGGGGTCATCCTCCCCCTCTACTCTGCCCTGGGGAGGCCACAACTCAAGTCCTGTGTCCAGTTCTGGGCTCCCCAGTTCAGGAAGGACAGGGAACTGCTGGAGAGGGGACAGCAAAGGGCTACAGAGATGATTAGAGGGCTGGAACATCTTTCTTACAAGGAAAAGCTGAGGTAGTTGGGTCTTTTTAGTCTGGAGAAGAGCAGGCTGAGGGGGGATCTCATCAATGCTTATAAATACTTAAAGGGAGGGTGCTGGGAGGAGGGGGCCAGGCTTTTTTCAGTGGTGCCCAGGGACAGGACAAGACGTAATGGGCACAAACTGGAACATGGGAAGTTCCTTCTGAACATGAGCAGGAACTTTTTTCCTTTGAGGGTGGCAGAGCACTGGAACAGGCTGACCAGAGAAGTGGCGGAGTCTCTGGATGAGACTGTCTCTCATGTCTCTGGAGACATTCCAAATCCGCCTGGACGCAGCCTGCTCTATGTGGACCTGCTGTGGCAGGGGGCTTGGACTAGATGATCTCCAGAGGTCCCTTCCAACCCTGGTGATTCTGTGATCCTGTAATTCTATGTGTCATTGAGTATAAAGAGTACAGACATTGAGCCAGACTTGTCAATCAGAGATACCCCAGCAAGTTCCCCAGCTTCAGTGCACATGGTGGTGATCGAAGACCAGAGGCAGAGCTGGTCCCGAAGGTGGACCCGCAAGAGTCAGCGCACTCTGCCAGCCTCCTTTTGCAGGTAAGAGGCTGAAGCAGACGGACAGTAACCACGGTGTTTGGATCAAGAATAGGCTCCTCAAACTGACATGCATGGCAACCGAAATGATTTGTGAATTTGAGTTATGGTTGAATAGATTCAGTAAAAGATGCTGGGAAAACTTTGGAAATGTCAAAACATGACTTTTTTTTCCTTTATGGATTGCTGAAAGTGAGTGTTTTGCATTTTTAAGTGATACTTAAAGAAATCCTCGTTCCTTAACAGCCTTTTGGTTATGAAGACTGAATTATGGTAAAAGATGAAAATTTTTTAAAGCATGCCCCAATCATTCTGTATGAAACTAAAGTGAGCTTTTTGTCACTGTTCAGCCAAGAAGCAGCCCAAATTCTCCCTTTCAGTTCTACCTGACCTCCTTTCTCCTCCACTTTTTTTCAGCAGAGCAAGAACTGCACCAGGAAAGGTCTGCTACCAGAATGCTCAAATTCAGCTCATCAACATAGACACGGGAAGCCACCTAGTCCAGCCTCTTTCTTCTGCTACAAGCCTTAGAAATTACCAAGCATTAACATTTCATCGGTTAAGGGATTTGGATGGCAGCTTGCGCAGTAGCTGTCTAAAAGCAATACTGGCTACGCTGCAAGTCAGCCTTTCCGAGGGTATTTTGAGTGCAGCTGCTGTGGTTGTGCCAAGTGCTGGTTGTGACTGTCAGACCATGTAGCCTGACTGGTCCACTAATGTCACAGCTGGACTGCAGTCCACTTGCTTGCCTAGAAAGATGTAAATCCACTGGAGACAGTGAAAAGGAGAAAAACAAGCAAGAATGAGGTCTGAAAACACAAGGAAGAAGATTCTGTAAGGAGAGAAAAGAAATACTTCTAAATAAGGAGGTGTGTCATGATTTAACCCCAACTGGCAGCTAAGCAGCCGCTCACTCACTCCACTCCCCCACGGTGGGATGGGGGAGAGAATCAGAAGAATAAATGTGAAAAAAACTCGTGGGTTGAGATAAAGACACGTTACTAGGTAAAATAATAGTTGCGCACAAGCAAAGCAAAACAAGGAATTCATTCACTGCTTCCCATGGGCAGGCAAGTGTTCACCCATCCCTGGGAAAGCAGGGCTCTGTCACACGTGACTGTTTTTTGGGAAGACAAATGCTATCACTCTCAATGTCCCCCCTTTCCTTCTTCTTCCCCCAGCTTTATATGCTGAGCATGACGTCACATGGCATGGAATATCCCTTTGGTCAGTTGGGGTCAGCTGTCCCGGCTGTGTCTCCTCCCAGCTTCTTGTGTCCTCCCCAGCCTACTTGCTGGTAGGGCGGTGTGAGGAGCAGAAAAGGCCTTGAGAGCTTAGCAACAACCAAAACCACCAGTGCGCTGTCACGCCATTCCCATCCCACAACCAAAACGTAGCCCCACACCAGCTGCTAGCAAGAAAGTTAAACCCATGTGCCTCACTGTTGAGGTGGGACTCTGGTACTCGTAGTAGTCCCAGCTGAAATGCATCATACTTCAGCCCATTCCTGAATGAGGACCTTCATGAAAAACCTTTCTTGCTTTGCAGCTTTATCCTGCTGGCTAATTTAGGAGCTGAGCTTCCCACTAAGCATTTCTTGCTACGGGGCTGGGAAGCATTTAACTTCTTATTCCACGAGGGGAAAATAAAAGATGAAGACGAAATGGCTGAGTTCAAAAGGTTGGGTTGGGTTTTCTCTGTCAAGTTCAGCTGACTTCATTTTACTTTAGAGCCAGTTCATCCACTTATTGGAGGTTCCTGCCTAAGGAGGATGGTTCTATGGACAGAGAGGTGGCCAGAAGACACAACCAGCCACTTAAGACCTCAATCATGCGTCCTCTGTTGTAGAGGAGTGTGTGGCAGCAAGCTCTTCCTCTACACATTTCATGTGGGAACCTAAATTTAAGAGGATGAGTTTGGCCATCTCTAAGTAGTTTTATATTGCAAAATGTAAAAACAGGACTGCTTTTTCTGCCTTCCCAAGGGTTTTCATAGAGGAGTCTGCTTTTCCGTGCTTGATCATAGAAAACATCCTTGGACCTGGATCACTCTCTTGCACAGGTTCACAGCCGGAGCCAGAGTGTGTGCCAGCACAGATGGTGTTGTTAGACATGTGAGGGGAATAAATAAATAATAAAAAAAAAAAGACAAGAAGAAAAGTGCATTTCAAGAGTCGTCAGCCTCCAACTTTGAAGTGGCAGCGCATGTTTGCTGCAGTCGTTTCTCAAGGTCCCCACAGAATTGCTGAGAGGAAGAAAGCCGTGTTTAGAAAAGCTGCCAGATGACGAGACCTGGGGATGCAGGGCACCGAGCAATCACACGGTGCTTTGCTTGCTCAAAGTGCACCTGCAGGGAGGACAGCAGGGATGGGGGTGTGAGCATGTATCTTTGTGGCTGTGGGGGAAGAGCAGGAAGGGGTGGAAGATTCTCCTAAATGCTTATAAATACCTGAAAATCCATCTTGTGGCTGCTCCTCTTAAACATACACACATTTATATAGATATATATTTATTTCTACATGAATATACAAACTTGTTTTCAGTTGTGGGCTGTGAGCAGCCCACGGAGCTGCGTGACATGTAGGTGTGAAGCCCTGAGTTTACCAAAGCCGCGGGCATGTATGTGACCATCCTTGGTACTGTCTCACCTGGAGACAGCAGGACACCTGCTGGAGGTGGCTTTTTCTGGTGTGACATCCAGAGGCACGTGAACACTTGGGGAGCAGCATGAGGGTGTGTGGGAGAGGCAGAGTGATGCTGGTGTACAGTATCCTCTCGCCACAACTATTCACCCCAAGGCAGAGCTGGCACAAGCAAGGATTTATGCTATGAGCAGAAGAGGACCCTAGTGCAGAACATATACAGAATGACAGAAGAGATACTCTCAAGGGACCTAACCTCTTACAGCTGCTATTTTATGCCCCTAGACCAAAACCCAGGGATCACTGAGATCCACCAGCTAACACCAAACTCTATGGATTGTATTTACACAGGTGGAAAAATTCTTCTGTATTTTGCTGCCACCCACCTGCTGGGCCCTGAAGGTCTCAGGGGCAAGATGGTGAGATCCTCAAGTTAGTCACACCCTTGGATCACCCTTGGTACCTGCTCCTTGGGACTGTTAAGGTTTGGTGTTTTTCTTCCTGCCCCAGGAATGCTTACACTGAGCAATATAAATAGGGAAGCTTTTTAGGTGTAGAAATAGGTAACAGGGTCCAGAGGAGGCCATGAAGATGATCAGAGGGTTAGGGAACCTCTACTGGTAGGACAGGCTGAGAGAGTTGGGGTTGTTCAGCCTGGAGAAGAGAAGGCACCGGCAAGACCTTCAGCCTTCCAGTATCTGAAAGGGGCCTACGAGAAAGCTGGAGAGGGACTTTTTACAGGGACATGTAGTGATAGGACAAGGGGTAATGGCTTCAATCTGGAAGAGGGTAGGTTGAAATTAGATCTTAGGAAGAAATTTTTCACTCTGAGGGGGGTGAGACACTGGCCCAGGTTACCCAGGGAAGCTGTGGATGTCCCATCCCTGGAAGTGTTGAAGGCCAGGTTGGTTGGGGTTTTGCNGTTGTTCAGCCTGGAGAAGAGAAGGCACCGGCAAGACCTTCAGCCTTCCAGTATCTGAAAGGGGCCTACGAGAAAGCTGGAGAGGGACTTTTTACAGGGACATGTAGTGATAGGACAAGGGGTAATGGCTTCAATCTGGAAGAGGGTAGGTTGAAATTAGATCTTAGGAAGAAATTTTTCACTCTGAGGGGGGTGAGACACTGGCCCAGGTTACCCAGGGAAGCTGTGGATGTCCCATCCCTGGAAGTGTTGAAGGCCAGGTTGGTTGGGGTTTTGCTCAGCCTGGTCTAATGGGAGGTGTCCTTGCCCATGGCAGGAGAGTTGGAACTAGATGACCTTTATGGTCCCTTCCAACCTAAACCATTCTGTGATTCATTCTATAACTCCTGAGTGTCTGTTACTGATTGCTTTGCTCCAGTCCCTACTGCCATGAACTGGTTCATGGCTACATGCTGTTGTGAACTGCCATGTGCTGGGTTTGGACATCTAGGAAGGAAGTTGTTCGAGCATCTTCTGAAGTTGTTTAAAAATCAGAAACTCCAGGTTATTGCTGTTGATGAACCTTTTGCTCCTATTTATAAACAAACTCCATACTACAGAGAAGATTGCACACAGGAAACCAAAACTAGCCACTTCTTCTCCAATAACTAGAGACTGAAATGCAGCAAACCCTCGTTTTCAGTCCCATCCTGGTGTGAAGAGGGCCCTGCTCACTTCCAGTGATGGGACCTGGCCAGCCCAACAGTGGGCAGCAGTGCCATTCCCCATTACTTTTTGATCCTTGCAGTCTGAAATCAGCCCCTTTTAAATATTACTTTATTAAGGGGGTGTGGGATCAGCTCTAATTAAAAATGCCGTGACTCTGCAAAGTAATGAGATACAATGAGAAGAAAACTCAGCCCAGAAGAAGTCACGCCAGCAAGCAAGTGGCACAGGGCCTTTGAGTCATGGCTTTTTTGTTATTTATCCCCCAACCGTGTGATCTCAGGCCAAACATTTAACCTCAGGGCCTTATTTGTCCCACTTGTAAAATGAAGGTAATATTTTCTGTAGCTGGAAGGAAATTTCTGACGGGCAACACGGCAGAGGAATGAAGCACATCTATTGCAAACAACCACAAAGTCCTTATTTCTTTGTGTTCTTCACTTGCAAATCAGTTTTAGTCCATTTTTTCATTAAAATCTGGAACCACATGGAGGAAGATTTGTAGAAACGATTTCATTAATGCTATTCTGGCTGCATTGTAGAGTGTGTTCATACAATCTTCCACCAGCCTGTGATCCACTGTGGCTTATTAACCCGCTGCCTTGATTATCACCGTACCACTGATGAGCAGTCCTGCTTGTTAAGGATGCTTTTCTGCCAGGCTTGTCACACTCCAGTTTCGCATTTAGGCCTTGAGGGTTTTGGAGCTCAGATTGATGGCGGATGATGAGGTCTGGTTATGTAAAACTCCTGGAGGACACAGGTATCTCCTGGATGGAAAATAATAGCGTAAGGATGAGCTAATGGAGGCCTCTCATCTCCTGCTCTTGGAGGCAGAAATCAAAGCCACCATGAAGCCCTACTGGCTTGCAGCATCTCACTTGCGGGACCGGCTTTGCTGAACAAGCTTGCTCTAATGATCTGGCCACCGATTTTTCTTGTCTGAGAAACCCCCGGAGTAAGAAAACATTTTCTGAACTTGGGGTTAAAAAAGTCTGCTCTGTGATGCAGGAGGTGGACTCGGAGCTGCTCGAGCAGCCTGAGCAACAGAGCATTTTTGTTTTTTTCTGGCTGTGGTTCTGTTTTATTTAATTCAGAGAGTGGGAGAGGAGCATGCAGTACTTGCCCTGTTCCTATATTCCTGCCTATCCTTCGTCGAGTACATCCGGACAAGGATGTGCTGGGAGGGCTTAGGAAGGCTTATGTTTTGCAAACAGTATACTGGAAGAGGCGGAGGTGCTTGGGCTTGTGGTTTATGTAGTGGGCTGGTGGTCGGAGCAGTTTTCCATGCAGAATCCAAGAAATACAGCTTTTAAAACATCCAAAATCACAATAATTCATGCTATTCCCTTGTCTGGACTGCTGCTGTTTCAGCAGGCTGCATTCAGGGGAGCTCCTGTCACCCTGGAAATTTCTCTACAAATCATGGCCACATACCAATGAATGGTCGAAACCAGAGCTGTCGTGTTCTGACAATGACTGAGCTCAGTTGCTTGAAAGGGACACGTTAATGATCAGATAATTTTTTAAAGTATTTTAAAAATACTTTTATAAAGTCTTTTTTTTGCAAAAGAGTCTCTGACCCTGCTCTCAGCAGCAGCTCAACTTTTCTGTCTCCAGCCTGCATCTTTCTGGAGGAGAGCTGAAGGCATTGGGAGCGTTGGATTGCAACCCTGGACTTCCCCCAGCCTGCAGGCGCAGCATTGCCCCGTCCACGCTGTGCGGTGGAGGCATGGGAGGGTGCTGCAGCTGGTAGCTACCTACCCGGGCTCCTGCATCACATCTCTGCATGGGCGCATACCCCATCTCAAGACACACATCGACCAAGCTCAAAAGTCCTGGAGGGACCCATATGTCACTTCGGCTGTGTGATACACTCTGCCAGGCAGTCTTTTGGCCCTGGGAAGGGCCACCAGTCTTACCAGCTCCAGGCTGAAGCACTTGCACATACAGGGATGACCCACCTGAGGGCACATCACTTGTGTTTTCCCTGCATCTGTTTCTCCCATCCAAACATCTTCACCACTCTTTTTTTTCAGTACTTTTCAACTATAGGTGAGATGTGGTCTGCAGTTGAGGCTTTAGTTGCTTCCTATGAGGAATGTAGAAGAGGACAAATTTTTCTTTGCTCCAAGCTTAAAAGCAAGGAGAGTCTCCTTGCAGTCTCCTGAATGATAAGCCAGAGGCCTCCGGCTGTGGCCCCTATTAAATCCACGATGTGATAAGTCTACTGTGGCCTATTGAACTGGCATGGCAAGGTGGCTCTCCCGAAAGCACTTGATTTACTGCCCACAATATTTTGATTAAAACATTGGTCTTATCTGGCATGACCACATGAGGCAGAGCCAAACCTGATTCACCGACAACTTAAAATGTTGCTGTTTCCTTGGCTGCCCTCGGGGATTAGTCCTTGGTCCAATGCGTTTCAATATAGTTATCAATGATTTAAAGCGGGGCCTTTTCCAATGATAAACCATAGGTGGCACGACGAGTGATGGATGTTGGGTACCGGTGAGGGCAGGTCACCGTCTCAGGCAGATCTGAATCTCCCGGCTAAGCACAGCCCAAGAAAATGCTCGTGAACAACAGCCCGATGCAAACCAATGCCTCTGCCTCGGAGCAAAGGCTGCAAATCAGACCCGCAGGAAACCAGAGGACATCAAGGTCTCTGCAAAATTGTCTCAATAGGCACTTTCTATGTCAAGAAAGAAGGGACCAATGCCTTCCTTGGAGCTACAAATCCCCCACGAGCATGGGAGCAAGACACTGCCTTTATGCGCAAGGTAAGTGCAGCCCTCATGCTGAAGGAAAAGTGGCCAAACACGCTAGAGGATGGAAAAATTAAAAATAACCAGCAGCTGGAAAGCAGACTTTGTGCCATGAGGATGGGGGAGGTTATCCTGCTCAGGGTGGCAAAGGGACAGCAAAAAGGGGACTTGGTTGGTGTCAGGGGGATATTTACTTTGCAGGATGGCTGGAGGAGCTGCACCAGGTCTGGTGGGTCTGGAAGCTGAAGGTGAGAAAGTTGTCCCCAGCATTCTGCTAGAGAAGCTGGCATCCCATGGCATTGACAGGTGGACTCTTCGCTGGGTTAAAAACTGGCTGGATGGCCGAACGCAGAGAGCTGTGGTCAACGGTGCTAAATCCAGTTGGCGTCAGGTCTCAAGCGGCGTTCCTCAAGGCTCGGTTTTGGGACCAGTCTTGTTTAATCTTTATTGATGATCTGGACGAGGGGACTGAGAGCACCCTCAGTAAGTTTGCAGATGACACCAAATTAAGCAGAGTGTTGATCTGCCTGAGGGTAGGAAGGCTCTGCAGGGAGATCTGGACAGGCTGGATCAGTGGTCTGAGGCCAATGGTGTGAGGTCCAACAAGGCCAAGCGCCGGGTCCTGCACTTGGGTCACAACAACCCCAGGCAGCGCTACAGGCTTGGGGCAGAGTGGCTGGAAACTGCCTGGCAGGAAAGGACCTGGGAGTCCTGGTGGACAGTTGGCTGAACATGAGCCAGCGTGTGCCCAGGTGGCCAAGAAGGCCAATGGCATCTTGGCCTGTATCAAGAATGGTGTGACCAGCAGGAGCAGGGCAGTGATGGTGCCCCTGTACTCAGCACTGGTGAGGCCCCACCTCGAGTGCTGTGTTCAGTTTTGGGCACCGCAGTACAGGAGGGACATTGAGGTGCTGGAGCGTGTCCAGAGAAGGGCAACGGAGCTGGGGAGGGGTCTGGAGAACAAGTCTTACGAGGAGCAGCTGAGAGAGTTGGGATTGTTTAGCCTGGAGAAGAGAAGGTTGAGGGGAGACCTTCTCACTCTCTGCAACTCCCTGAAAGGAGGTTATAGCCAGGTGGGGTCAATCTCTTCTCCCAAGGAACAAGCGACAGAACAAGAGGAAATGGCCTCAAGTTGTTCCAAGGGAGGAATTTAGATTGGATATTAGGAAAAACTTCTTTACCGAAAGGGTTCTCAAGCATTGGAACAGGCTGCCCAGGGAGGTGGTGGAATCGCCGTCCCTGGAGGTATTTAAAAGATGGGTAGACGTGGTGCTGAGTGACATAGTTTAGGGGTGGTTTTGACAGTGTTAGGCTTATGGTTGGACTTGAAGGTCTGTGAAACAAAACCCATGTTGCTGGTAGAGAGGATAACATCCCACTGGGAATGGCTGAAAATGGGTAGACACTTCAGAGAAACCTAATATCTAATATCTACTAGCAGTTGGACTCCGCTCACCTAACTTAAGATATGCACACAGAGAGGTCTGAACTAGTCCCTCTGGATCTGTTTAGTGCCGTTTATTTGCCCTGTCACAGACACCTACTGTCAGAGGAGGGAAATTACACCCAGCAATGCTTGACTTCACTTTGTGTCCTAAAAGCCTCCATTTCACCTGGTTTTGGAGAGCAGAGCCATGCCAGGAACGTAAATCTGGATGACTATGGAGGTAATCCCTGCTCTTCCTCCAGTGACTGCCACCCGGTCCTATGCTTCGCCTTCCCTTTAGGTTGTCCCTAAGTCCACGCAAGAATATTTTCCTCAGTATGCATCTAGCCATGTTTTCTGAAGTTATTCTTGTTCTTTTCCTGAAGCGTCAGAACAAGCCACCAGCCGGGCTGGACCACGTGGTACTAAGGATCACTAAGGATCACATAAGGGTTTCCCTGGATCACTGTGGCATGTGCTGCTGTGGCTTTTCTTCTCCCTCTGGATGAACGAGGGTCAGATGCACAGGTCTCCACTGGATGTACCACAAAATATAATGATATCTTGATTTTTTCACATTTTTTTGTGAGGGTGGGTGATAACTTGATTTTTCTTGTGCACAATATAGTTTCCCCAGTTTGCTTACCTTTCTGCTAGGATGGGGGCTTCCCCAGTGCCTCAGAGATGCTCCAAATTCCTGGCATTACCTCCTGGATCGGCAAAGTCCTGAGGGCACCTGCGACCCTGCACCCCATCTACAGGTGGGGGATGCTCCTGAAGGTGCAAATTTGAGGAGCGGGGGGACATTTTGGTTGACTCCCATGCCAGGTCCATCTCCCATGTAAAGACCAAACAGCTGAGGTGAAGAAATACAACATTATCAAGGAAAAAAAAAAAGCACTATTTAAACACAAAATATTCTTTTATTTGTCACCGAAGGCTACACACGGTCACTTCTGTCTGTTCGTTTTTTCTTTTTTTTCTAGAAGGTATCTACATCTGCACTTATTTACAGCCTGGTTGTATTTACACAGTCAAGAATACAGTATTAGAAACACAAAGTGTCGAGAAAAAAAATTTCTCAAAAAATTAGTTCCAGACTTCAGGAAAATTATTACACAGGGTAATGACAAGAGTCTCCAGTGCTGGGCTTACAGATGCAGCTTCGATGCAAAGTCCTCCTCTTGGCTGGAGCTGCATTAGAAGTCCTCACACAAAATAAACATTTTTTTTTTTTTTNNNNTTTTTTTTTTTTTTTAATAGAAAAGTGTGATTCTTTGATTGGCGATTTCAACAACATCCACAAACTGTCCAAAAGTTTTAATTTTCTTTTTGGAAAGTTCTATTGTTTGCTTGAACAGTTTCCAGCTCTGAGGAAAAAAAGATTATATATATATATATGTGTATATATATATATTTTTAGTTAATTTTCACTTGTGGTTTTCTATGCTCCTCTGCCCAGAAAACATTGACCTCTGGGATGGGAGTTAACAGTTGGGCCATGTAATACTTTGTCAGGAACACAAAGTTTTACGGTAATTAAAGGAAAGCAGGCAAGATACACAAAAAATTTCCCTTGAGCATGCCGGCTTTTTTTCAGTGCGGGTAGCAGAGGGTGGAAAAGCGCCGCAGGGAACGGCCCCGGGGACACGCAATGGCCCTTCATCCAGGAGCAACGTGGGCGGTCCAGGACAGGGTGCGACATTTCCCCATGGTGTCTGTTTGAAGTTTGCTCTACAGTCGCAAGTAATTTTATTTAAATATACCCTGGAGATGGAAAAAAAAACAAACCCAAAACCCCAGCCACAAAAGAGCTGGGTTTTTTGTTTTGTTGTTTTTTTTTTTTTTT
>VZSF01003415.1:168317-326590 GCA_013398295.1 Chionis minor
TTTTTTTTTTTTTTTAATAGAAAAGTGTGATTCTTTGATTGGCGATTTCAACAACATCCACAAACTGTCCAAAAGTTTTAATTTTCTTTTTGGAAAGTTCTATTGTTTGCTTGAACAGTTTCCAGCTCTGAGGAAAAAAAGATTATATATATATATATGTGTATATATATATATTTTTAGTTAATTTTCACTTGTGGTTTTCTATGCTCCTCTGCCCAGAAAACATTGACCTCTGGGATGGGAGTTAACAGTTGGGCCATGTAATACTTTGTCAGGAACACAAAGTTTTACGGTAATTAAAGGAAAGCAGGCAAGATACACAAAAAATTTCCCTTGAGCATGCCGGCTTTTTTTCAGTGCGGGTAGCAGAGGGTGGAAAAGCGCCGCAGGGAACGGCCCCGGGGACACGCAATGGCCCTTCATCCAGGAGCAACGTGGGCGGTCCAGGACAGGGTGCGACATTTCCCCATGGTGTCTGTTTGAAGTTTGCTCTACAGTCGCAAGTAATTTTATTTAAATATACCCTGGAGATGGAAAAAAAAACAAACCCAAAACCCCAGCCACAAAAGAGCTGGGTTTTTTGTTTTGTTGTTTTTTTTTTTTTTTAAAAAAAACTCATGAAAATTCGTCAGCATAACGGGGGTATTCAAACATCTGATTATTTAGTGATCACAATAAAAAAAGTGATTATATTAGAAAGAGATGCTGTCCCGTGGAGGACTGTAACAACAGGAGCAAAAATGCCCTGGGCCACACTCGCCATGGGATGGAGGATGCTGCTGGCCAAATGGGAGCCAGATTTTATCCTACCAAACCCCAGCCCCGGCACAAAGGCACGGCATCTGTATTTCCCAGGTTCGGCAGCGCCACCAGAGCAAGGAGATAAAGCAAATAAGATTTAATGAGGAAAGCAATCTTTTAAGCTCCGTTATTAATGCAATAGGCGCTTATTTCTCCTCCCCGTTTAAAAAGCGGCTGTAGGACTAACCGAGATCCCCGGCCCTGGTTTCAATTACACAGAGATTGAATCAAAACAGACTGCTGTGCCGTAAATACAAGGGGGGCCCTCTCTGTAAATCGTAAAATTGAATTCTAAAATTTCATGTTAAGAGCCTTGTCTTTGCATAATGGATTGCACTGCCATCTATCACGGTGACACTTACAAGTCGCAGCTGAAAAAGTACTTTATTAGATTTTTTTTTTTTTTTAAACAATTTTGATTTATTCTGGTTATGCTGTCTGTATAATAGACTGAGCAGAATCTCACGCCGATCCCTCCGCTCAATAAAGCATCTACAGATATATTACAGAAATCCCTCACTGTTTCTAAGTTACAGCCAAATGGTGTCTCAGGGACTGCTCCCAATCATCTGTGTCTTTTAAACCCGAATCAAGTGTTCGGGCTCTTAATGACCTTCATCTCATCGGCTCTCGCCTGGCGTTGTTTAGAGTTGTTGTCCCATTTTCAGCGTGGCTCTGATCAATAGCTGTGATGACAAAGATATGATGAGCTGCGTGATTCCCTCCGGTCACCACTGCTTAATGATTTTTCCAAGCTCCAATCTTCAGTTGAAAGGGAAAAAAAAAATAAAATAAAGAGCTTGGAGGAAACAAACATTGCAGTGTTTCTCGCGATGCCAAATTAGTCTTGCTCCTCGCCCCTTGGGCTGAGCACGCAGGGTGTTTCTCAGCTGCAGAGCCCTCATGGCACTGGCTCAACAGCAAATTGGTCCCATCGCTGTTGTTCCTTCCAATGGGGCAGGTTTTGGTACCGGCACCAGCTATTGAGGGCTTGAGCTGTTGGTCCTTACCCACTGCTCAGACCGGGAGCCGCAGCCCTTGCTCCAGACTGTTGGGACTTTCTTCTCTGACCTGTAAGCCTTGACCATGATCCTTCCCACCACCCTTCGGACTGGAGACAAGCTCAGGAATTCAAAGCAATTTCACCTATGCCTTTGCATTTTGAAGGGAAACTCCTTTTGGTGGAGGAGCGAGTCCTCTTTTTGGGAGTCAAGAAACTAGCGACTTCGCAAAGTCAAGACATACAAGCACACGAGGCCGCAGTGACATTTTCCCTTGGAGTGGCTCTGGCACACAACTGGCCTTTGAAAGAGGAACTAGAGCAATGGGACATCAGGGTTAGTGCCATGACATTTGCACCCAGGACCACCCAGCCTTACAGAAGGGAGGATCTGCTACCCTGCTGCCCACGAGCAAAGCTAGGATCATAGAAATGATGGGATCATAGAAATGATAGAATCCTAGAATTGTAGAATAGAAGAAGGGTTGGGCAGCCATGGCACAGCCCCACGGGGAGGCAAATGGGGCAAGGCAAGGGCTGGGAAGGGGCTGTGGGGCCACCAGTTGAGTGTAAGCACTTGTGGACAGCAGAGTGCAATCCCTCGGGGAGGCCTCGGCTCTTTGTGTTCACAGGCCATTCCGGCAGCTTCCATGGGGACACACTTGAGATGCTTCAGAAAAAGCACTTTTCACTAATGAAGGAGGAAATTCAGAGCTTCAGGACTGAAAATGTTTGGGTTTTTTTTTCTAGTTTTGCCATCTGGGTAAAGTGGAAAGGGCAAAGGTTTCACAGAGGCAGAGGATTCATGAACGGTCTACGGCCAGGTTTGTCCCCAGCTCTACACAGCCATCCCTTTTAATTTTTTTGGCTAAAGCCTTTGATAAAGAGAAGAGCAACACATACGTACATATATATACTTTTACATATACATATATTTTTTCCTCTTTTTTGACATAATGTCCACAGTTCCCGCGCCAGGAGAAGACCCACCAGGACCTGGAGAGCAGCCAGGCACAGTCACATCCCACCGCGGCTTGAGGATGCTGAGAAATGCAACCTGGGCTGCCTTCATCGTGGCACAGAGCGGGAAGGCTGCCGGGTCTAGGCGTGTTGTATGTATGTGGCGGGACCGTAAGACTCTTGAAAAACGGGTGAACTCCTCGAAGTCATTAGCTCGTGTAATAACCTGAAGAGTCTGCGTAAGGCTGTCGAGGTTCCATGTCAGGCTGGCAGGGTTCCAGTAGGAATATTTCACACTCAAATCCCTTTTCTTGGCTGTGTGAAAAGGTGGCCCATTTACCCTTGCGCTACTCCTCTTAGCATTGTAACACATGGACGGGGATGGATATAGAAGCACCACTTCTCTTCGGAGCCGCTCGGATGGGAGCAGTGTAAATGGGATGCACGTTGAGCTCTCCCTGCACTGCAGGTCTTCGCTGGGGTTTATGCCTTTCGACCCAGCGTCCCAGAGCTCTTTTTTTGCTCCGTGCATGCTGTTTTAGACACTGAAAGCCATCGCAAGGTTGAGGTTCTGGGAGGGATTTGTCCCTGGTGTGACTCGGGGAAGGGGAAGCAGGGAGCTGGGTAGCTCTGGGAAGAAGGTGCTGTCTCCTTCAAGTAGGTGGCAACTGCTGGGATGGCTAACGCGGTCCCTAATCCCCACCAGCGCATCCTCGGGGCAAGCGAGGCTTGCCAAGAGTTTGATTCCGGCAATGCAGGAGGTGATGCCACGGCCTTTTAACCATCCCTGGCAGGCAACTGCCCAAAGCAACTTCTCCCTCGCCAAAGCCTACAGCTTGGCCAACGCATTTCCTCCCAGCCAGGTCTGCCGGAGCCGGATACCCTTCCTCACCCAGCTGCCTGCGATTCACTCCTGCCAAAGTAATAACGGCTCAAAGCGCAGCACTGGGCTACAGCACCGGCAATGCCACCCTCGCTGCAAGCAGGAGGGACCACCAAAAAATCAGGACCACATCAGCGGGTGGCCCCAACGCGGGTCAGCCCTGCGGCTCTGCAGCCGCCAAAATTCTGGCCACAGAGCCAAAGGTATTAGGGAGTGGGAACCGGAGGAGGAACAGTCTGTTGGGGGAATTTCCGTCCCTTCACCTTCCTCCTGGCAAGCACTCGGGAACAGACAGGCAAGGCAGACGGAGCTGGCAGCCGGCATCTACGGGGAAACCGCGACGGCGCTGGGGCTGCCAGCATTTTGCTGCTGGAGGAGTGCGTGCCCAACGTGCTTTATCTCGGGGGCTGGAGCCTGCAGAGCAGTGTCAGGCTGTGTTGGAGGATGTCGGCGGTGGTGGCGTGAGTGCAGAAGAGCTGGCTCGGAAGACACGGGTGCGTTGCAGGGCTCCGAGTAAGGAAACAAGCCTTGGCATGGATTTGCACGTCTTGGGTTATCTCTCTGCAGAACCGGGGAGCAGAAATCAAAGCGGATGGAATAAAAAAAAAAAACAACCCCAAACAACAAAACTCAGGACTGAGATGTTCCCAGAGAGACACGGTGAGAGGTCTTAGAGTCAGGATACGTGCAGGTGCAGTGTGATAGAGACGTCTGTTTGGGAGCAGGGCTGGCCATCTCCCACCGGAGCTCCAGCCAGAGGTGGGGTAAGACCTCTGCATGCAGGAACGGCCCTTGCTACAACAGGACTGTTTCAGGCAGGGAAGAGGATGCTAAGCTCATCTCCATATTCCCTTGAATTTCAAGGACTCTTGCAAATACCAGAGCACAGAGGTTATGTGAATACAAATTACATTAGCATGCCGAGTAACTTTGTCAGCAGTTTCTTATTAAAGCACTTGGTCCCCTCTGTAGTGGGCATTTCCACTCAACCTCCCCCTTCTTCACCGCTAACAGTCAACTGGGCTCTCCGTTTAATTCAAGCTTGTGTAAGAAACAGTGAGAGGGTTGATTCCAACATTCCCCTTCTTGTCCCACCACGCACAAGCTGTTGCTACTTATTAAACGTTTTAAAATCCCTGCTGCCAAAGTCCCCGGGAGACATTTATCTGCCATAGTCATAAATGACTTGCCAGCATGCTACTCAAAACTGCGTTTCCCAGCCAATAAATACAAGCTCCAGAATCAGGAAAAGCAGGGTTTGTCTTGCTCTAATTTTCAGTGGTATGTCACTGGGATACTATAACTACTTTTAAATTCAAATCAGCTTCCTAAAAATTAACTGGTTTTATCAGATACAGCACAGTGGACTGTTAAACACGTAGCCTCGTGTACTGAAACACTATACATTTAATGAAGTTATGCCATTAGCAAATGTACAACATGGGTGCATTAAATCCACCTATAGAACAGCTCTACGTATGAGAGAGAGGATTTATTTTAGCTTTTCTCAATAGAGCAGGAGTCCCTTTCTTGGCTTTTGCTACGTTTTTTAACTAAAACCAGGATTTGCGCATACACAAAAAAACCCCAAAAAGTATCTACTCTCATAATGAAAAAAGACTGATTTTTTTTCTTTTTTTATTCCAGTTCAGGAAGGAAGAGAATCATCTTGCAAGTTAATATAATCAGCTCCTTTGCCTCTATAATCTACTTCTGCTCAGCAGGAGCCCCCAAAAACACACTTTATGTCCCAAGTGAAACGTGAAAACTACTTGTAAGGTCTCTTTTGAGGCACATGATTCGGACGGTCACTTTTGGAGTATCGGAATCAGCGTCATCTTCCATCACCCTTCTTCTCGGGAAGAGCTCTCCGGTACGTCGCACGCTCCCCGTGTTTCGGGTGGAAGGCTATCTGTCCCTGCCCCACATCAGAAAGGGTTAGGATGACACAAGTTAGCACAGACACCCATTTCGCACTTCACACCTAAGGACGTACGTTGACGACTCCCCACTTCAAATTCCTCACAAAGGTGGGGGGGGAGGAGGGGGGGGTAAAACAACCAAAATAAAAAAGGACAAGAGACAGTAAATTTCACTGTGATCACACTACGGCAAAATATACCTTCTGTTCATTGCAAAAAACGCGTGAAGGCCAAATTAAAGAGGAAAAATAAAAAGTATGTTGCATGAGTTACAGTGCAACCGCATTATTCCTTCTCTTTCTATTTTCCTCCCCCCCCCGCTGCCTTGTTCAGTTTAGAAAAAGGATTGAGTACAACACAGTCAGGTAAGTGGCCACAAAAGAGTAGCTGTCTTTGGCAAGAAGTCACCGCATCGACCCTCTCTGTCACCTTCTGCCCATTTCGCTCTGTCTCATGAAGTGGATGTTGTTGGCGCTGTCTGAGAGTTCGGGGTACTGCTCCACTGAGATCACAAAATAGCCGTCGTAGCCCTGTACCCGGCCCGTGTTTAGCACTTGTTGCTTCTCCCCTTCTGTCCACGAGCGAATCCCCTCCTCCCCATCCCGCAGTCTCTGCTGTTCCCGGGACCAGGCTTGGGCGACGGCGCGCTGCCGGGCCAGCTCCAGGACGCGAGCCTTCTCCTCGTCCAAGGTGGTCCCGTAGCGAGTGTTTAGACACAGTGCACCATATTGGAGCTGGATGTCCGTGTAACGTCTAGTCCTTCCACTCAGCACTGTGTTGATCTGGGACACCGTCACGTTCACGCCGTTCTCCAGGGTCCTCCGCCCGCCGCTGAGGCCCAAGATGGACAGGTCGCCCTCCGACGGCCCTTGCTTAATGAAATAGTGCGTGTCCACTCCGTCGATGGTGAAGTGCAAGTTCTCCAGGTAATGGGCGTTGTTCAGGATGGCCGCGATCCTGCGCCCATCCTCGTTGGCCACGCTGATAATGTCGGTGGCCACGCGCCCGTCCTTCATGGCGAACTTGACGCCTTTGCCGAAGATAGAGCCTCCAGAGGCAAAGTTCTTATTCTTCTTGACCTGCCGGCACCCAGCGATGCTGGAGCTGTAGATCCGTTCGAAGCGCTCAAGAGTGACAAAGGCCTTCAGCTGCTTCTGCACTTCACACTGGACCCCCAAAATTGACTGAGCAGGGAGAAAAAGAAGAGAAAGATGTGTTAGAAAGAGAAGCCTGATGATGCAAAGGCATTATTTGCATGCTGAAGACCAGCAGGACATCCTGGAAACATCTAATGAGGAGATGTTCTAATTTCATCTAATCTAATTTTTTTTCCTTTAAAACTTTTTTTCGGATTTTTAATTCTATTTAGTGTAAGAGTCATGTTGTCAGGTTATTCCCCCCAGTGTTCATTGTTTCAATACACTGAACTGTATTTCATCTCACAGCCTGAAGGATGTAGAGGTAGAAAAAGCTTTTTTGCCTCAGTGGGTCTGTTTTGGACATGCAATTATTTTGTGCTTCAGTGTTCTTCATCTGCACATAAGAAATCATTTGTCTTGTGGCCATGACGCTTTATAAAATGCTTTCAGATTTTCTGTGAAAAAGCGTGGAGGTATTTGTAAAAGTTCCCTCTATTTTAGCTTCACTTTGTAACTCCTTGTGCTACCTTCAAAAGCCCCGCATCACAGGTATGACCTTCAAAGGGGCCATAACGCCTCTATATCCCATTTCAACCTGGCCAAAGCAGGTTGTTCAAAACTCAAGGAAGGTCCTAAATCCAACCCCTATTTCCTGCAAACCCTCCATAGTGCGCCAGGCTCCCTAGGCTGAGGCCAGCCCCACCTGATGCTCAAGTTTTGGCTTATACTGAAGCAAAACTGCTGAGAGATCAGTCTGAATCATTTGCAGTCAGGTACAATACAAAGTCACTTTTGCTGTTAGCGTATAATGGAGCAAGCATGCAGCGAGTCAGCAGCTCATCATTACTGCAAAAACGTCTTTGGAAATGCTCTCATCAATTCATGGCAGCGGAGGCTTCTTACAGACCTCTGTTCATGAGCAATTATTTGCTCAAATTTCACAAAAGCAAGAGGATGCTACGACAAAACTCTCCTGGCACTGCCAACGGCTCAGTTCAATAATGTAATGACATCCAGGATTAAAAATAAGCTACAAAGAAAAGTTTGCTGCACTCCAATTATTTCGAGGAAATTTAACATCCATGAAGGATATTGCCTTAAACCATCCACAAGCTAAAGGCTCACATCCTTCCCTGGGTGCGAGAAGACAATTCAGATGAAGCAGGCATTTCAGCGTGGACCTCTCCACTCAGACTTGTAACATGTCAAGGGAAGGGAAATAAACCCTCATTTCTATAGTGGCCGTTTCCAGGGAAGGATCTCAAAGCATTAAAGAAATAAAGGATTTAGCATTGCAGCTTGCTCAGAGGTTATGACCAGGAGAAAACTATACGAGAACAGAGGTACACAAGTTCAAGAGCCCGTTTTGGGTTGTAAAGCATTAAAATACCCAGGCTGGTGTAGCTCCTCCTTTTCCCCTTTTGATTAACAGCATAGTAGTTGGAGCAGGAACCAGTCACCTATGAAAGAGGAGCTCTTGCTGGTTCTCCCCATACTGCCTGTGGGGGATCTCGCACACAGCCTAGAGAACGATATAATTAACAGACTGATAGGGAGCCAAACCCAGCTCCCCTGCCAACTGCACAAGTGCTCTAATTATGCAAAAAATGGACATAATTAATGTAGATGTCACTGATGATGGACATGAAGCAATTAGTTTTCTAGGCTCCACGAAACACTGTTCTAAATAAGCGCATACTGCACAGCCTTGCTTAGCCATTTCCTCTTCAGAGACGTTTAAATGGGGAGTTATTCTTCTCAGGTGCATCTCATATGGATTGACTCTAGGTGGTCCCTCCGCGCGCTGCATTGCTCTTCCAACTCGCCTCAGTAACTTTTACAAGTGATAGGAAAAGGCATTTCTCATTATTCATGTTGAATCACTGTTTGGTGAGAGCTCCTTCATTCGAGGATGTAAACCAGGTCTTCTGCATTACATTGCTGCGTCCTGTGGTCATTTGCGTATCAACAACTACATATACATCACCGGCTTTACCAGCAGTTGAGTGATAAGAGGTCCCTGGAATTAACTGCACCATCTACTTATTATCACCTCTGGGCAGGGAGCTCTGGGAGGTCAGACAACATTGGGCATGGGAGAATTATTCCTATCAGAAATCTCCCCCATTCCCCTTTTTCTCTTTATCGCCTTATTTTTGATGAGCTGAGAAACTTTATTGCCTTTCAAATTCTCAGCAGATTACTAGGTATAGATCCCCCGTGAGTGCCTCCAAATTAGGTTGCCCCAACAAACCAGTGGGTCTGGGCACCACTCCCTTGACTTTTCTTCTGATCCCAAATGAAAAGTGAGTTTGCAACGAGCTCTGAAAACCTGCTGATGCTTAAAGATAGACACCGTGATATGACAATCTACTGTGCTTTGGACAAGCGGGACATACGGTTCGTAACCACATGTTTCTGCTGCTAAATATAAAATAAATACTTTATAAATAATATAATTTTATGAAAATTTAAAAGTAAATACTGCTAAAGACAGTGAGACGTTTTATTGCACCTCTTATCATTCACACTGGATAATTTTCACTTTAAGTCCTGCTTTGGTTTTGGACTCCTCCAATTGCTTTCTCTGAGACATGTTTCCTAACTTTCCAGGTCACTTCTGCCTAGCCTCAGGGCCAGGGATTGGTCTTGGAATTCTTTTACTTAGCTGTAGATGCAAACTCTAAAATGGAGTTTGGAAGCCTTGTGAGGGCAACAGCCGTACAACAAAATTTAAGGATGGATGGTGTCCTTGGGATTGCCATTAATTCATGTAGCCTGGTTGGCACATGCTGTGATACAACAGGTATCACAGCCAACAGCTGTGCCATGATCTACCTTCCGCAAGCTCCATAGCCCAGTACCCGGGACCTTCTGGCCTGAGGTAATTTTCAGTTTTTCATTTTATGGTCAATTTCTCCGTAACTTTGAATTTTAGATCAGTAATTGCCCATTATAAAAGGAAAGCCTGATTTTTATTTATTATTAATTTTTAATTTATGACCCAATAATCAAATACCGGTCCTTTCCTTGATCTAGTTACGTACTGCCTTTGTGATATTGTATGAGGTCATACAATTTCCACAGCTCCACTCTTCATCTGGATGCCATTTAGAAAGACAATGAGCAGCACCCACCCTGCCGCTGGCAGGATCTGGAGGTTTAAGGGATTACACATGATCTAACAGCAATGGCACTGTCGTTTCCTGCCTAAGGACACCCACGTAGGGTATCAAGCCAACTGCACTGTTGGTGTCCCCTTGGTCTCCATCCAAGACATCTCCTCCTCTATAATGGGAAAGCAATTCTCATGTTGCACGTGCAACTGTAGGACTGGCACTGACGCTGTTCCTGGTGGCTCAAACACAGATAAAATGGCTGACCAAAGCCACAGAATTAGGAAAGTCTTGACCCCCAGTCATGTGCCTGCTTAGAGACACTGTAGGTGGGAGGTTTGTGAAGTTGGAGACTGGAACCACCTTCGTTGGCAAAGAAACTGAGCAGTTACGTGTCAATCTACATCTGTCCCAGCCTTCTGTGCTGCTTCTCATGCACATTGTAGTCAGTCTTGACTGCAGGACTGTTTCAGTTGCCCATACACAGATGTCTAGTGTAGTCTAGTCTGAGATGCCCCAGAATGCCCTCAGCATCCACACAGGGCAGTGAGAAACCAAAGAAGCTCTGGGAGATATTTGCCCTTCTGCACTAGCACCTGGAGGCCACTTTCCTTACCTGGCCCCTATATGGGCAACTGAATCAAACCCCTACTTCGCACAGTCAATGGAGCCTACAGTGTGTTAGCTTGGTCTAAAAATAATGCCTAGCAGGTTGACAGCCCTATAAGTGAGCTCCACTGCCTGTATGAACCACATATTGACAGACTATCGTGGGTGCACAGATCTAAAGTGCACGGAGACACCATCTCCCCATCTTGAATTCAATCCTAGCTCCTAGCAGCTGATCATCTGAGCTGTCCTTTGGGCTCCACTGACAAGACACCCAAATGGGTGGTGTTGAACATCCTTTTTGACACTATGGGGAGCCCTGCTGAGCCATCAGTTGTTGCTCTAGAAGGGTGAAGGTAACCCATGATGTAGAGATGAGCAAGTCCAGGAAACACTAGAGTATCTCAAACGGCACCAGCAAGCAAGGTCATTGTCAATCTCTGCTGTCATAATGGAAGCTTGGATACCAAGTTCACAGACAGAGACCTAAATTTAGGTGTCTTAATCAAGACCAAAATCACATCCAAAGGGTTTTCCACCAGGGACTGGTTACAGGCCTTCTGGGCTCTCCCCATCTTTTGTCACACAGGGAGATAGGAGATCAGACACGTGCAAAGCTGTAATGCTGAATATCATCATCACTTAACTACTACAATAACTAAACACATCTTTGTTATCTTGAAAATGAGCCCAGGATGACTTTGAAAGGACTTTTGGAGTACATTTCTGTGACAAAAGAGTGTATTTGGGAACAGCACTTTTCTAAAGGAAAAGCAAACACACCCAACAGAAAAAAAAAATCCAACAAATGCGGGCAAACTAGAGAACAGCTAGCTTGTATGTGCTGCTGGGAATATAAAAGGGGTGGAGACAAACAGATTATATGTAGTTCAAAGAGGCAGTGTATCCCTGACTTTGAAATTACCATTTCTGTTTCATCTTAGAACTCGTTTTAATGAACTGGCAAGGAAGAGAAACAGAAAATTTCCATCCAAGGCTGCAGTGGTGTATGGTATTCTCTAAAAAATGCTGCTGCTTTTAGCAACTGTAAACCAAAGTATCCAAAAAAAACAGTTTTACAGAAGGAAGAAGGGAATTCATAGTTATTTTATTCCAATATTTGTTGCTAGATGTGAGTGACAAATACGCTGGGTTTGTTTTTCCTCACAGTCTTTTTTAATGAGATATCCTTAGGTGACATTTCACTTTATCTAGCAACAACCCATTGGAGAGAAGAGAACGACCTTCATCATTTGTTCGCTGCTGCACAGAGCTCAAGAGAATGGCACATTACAGAGATCTCTGAATAGCCTCTTGCATTTTGCCGGCACCTCTTGAGGATTCGAAATACCATAGCCAGATACTATCATCTGTTGTTTTTAAATACTGCCTTCCAGTGTGAGACTGAAAGCTTTAATTTCCCATCAAGGATCCGAGATGTGAAATACGTGAACATGTTTCCAAGTTTCTCTAAATCCTTGTGCCATTATACACAGATAGGTGTTTCTCTTACCACCATATGGCATACAACACAGAAAGCCACTTCTTCCAAAAGGTTTGGAAGTTACGACTTCTCTGAAATACTCTTCATCATTAACTCCTCCTTATTTACCCCTAGCTCTCTGTTAACAACACCATTCCTCAGAAATTAGCTTCTTCCCTCCGTTCCACCTACCCGTCACCTGAAGACAAGTCCCCATTTGGATGTTCCCCACTAACTCCCAGCTGGTGGAGGTGCAGCAAGAGCCCATCGACCACCACAGGTTATCAGGCCCCTACCCATCACCATGCACGTTGGCTGAGAGGCAACACACCTGCACAGCAAACTGCCCACCACGAATGCAAGTGGGACAGTGGAGGTGAGCAACTGGCCAGCAAGCCCAGTGCTGTTGATGGTGACTGGTTGGCAATGAGCAAAACACAAGTGCTAACTCTTGGGCTTGGAGGCCAGGTCTCCCCTCCACCGCACCAGTGTACACAGCTGCAGGGGGATAATGAAATTGAGCTCATCAAGCAGATTTCCGTCTGTGGGGAAATAAGAGGATTTGCCTCCTCCTCTTGCTCGTCTATTTTCATAAAGCTTCAAGAGGGCCTACAGGAAAGATGGGGAGGGATTATTTATCAGGGAGTGTGGCAATCAGATGAGGAGTAAGGGTTTTAAACTGAAAGAGGCGAGATTTAGAGTAGATATTAGGAAGAAATTCTTTACTGCGAGGGTGGTGAGACCCTGGCCCAGGTTTCCCAGAGAAGCTGTGGCTGCCCCATCCCTGGAGGTTCAAGGCCAGGTTGGACAGGGCTTGGAGCAACCTTGTCTAGTGGGAGGTGTCCCTGCCCATGGCAGGGGGTTGGACTAGATGGTCTTTAAGGTCCCTTCCAACCTAAACCATTCTGCGATTCTATGATTAATGCCTTTGAGACTTCAGCTCCCTTCCCCACATCAGATCCAGCGAAAATTGGCCACTACTTGTGCAAAACATAACTAGGGGCTGATAGGCAGACGTGCAGACAGCATGATGGCCCAAGCCCAGGACAAAGCACCTGCGATGTGAGGATGCCCTCCCTGAATGATGAACGCTGGCAGAGCCAGTCCCTCAAACAGATTGTCCTTGGGAGAAGCTCTGCCAGAAAGCACAGCCCTACAGCTCGGTCCCTGGCTGAGCATCCCAGAGCAGCCCTTGCCTCCAAAACTCTGCTCTATAAAGGGTGCCAAAAGCTGCTTCTCCAGCACAGCCTGCAATGGGCACTGCAGAAAGCAGGACCCTTCCTGGAGGCACAGTGCTCAGGGGATGGAGAGAAGGGTAGTTAATAATACGATGTAGTTAACGATATAAGCGCCGACTCCAAAACACCCCTCCCTGCAAACAGAGTTGTTCTGGCTTCAGCAATTACCTGACAGTTCAACAAGACAAAAGAGAAAGAAAAAAAAAAAACAAACAACAAACCCCAAACAAACAAAACAAAAGAGAAATTGGATTCAGGTGCAGCAGCTCCACAATATGCCAGAGGTCACCCAGAGTCCCCTGGTGGCCAATAACACTGAACTTGTTCAACAAACAATTTAGTGACAGCCTCACGGTGGTAGGGAGGAGGAGGAGGAGGAGAAGGAGGGGGGAGAAAGTGCTGCACAACAGAGTACTGGATTTTAAATGTCACTCCAGAGCTGCAGGGGGTTAGTGCGAGGTTTATGACAAGCTGGCTGTTTCTAAGCTGGTGGATGCTCCAAGTCAGAATTATCTCTCCCATCTTCCAGCCCTGCAAGGCAAGTACCAACAATGTTTTGGAAGGAGATGCTAGGGCCCTGTGGTTATGCTCTCCAAAGAGCCACGAAGCAGCCATTTATGTGGAGTTAGTTGCTTTGCTGTTGTGCTCCTGTTATTCATTCCTCTCTGATAAAAGAACTGACTCAATCTGCTGGGCCACAGCTTTGATCAGCGAAGCCAGCGGAGTAACTCAAATTTACTTTGGTCTATCGCAAGGAGATGCGTGACCCGGAGAAAGCAGGGATCGGACGATACGGAGATGAGAAAGCTGTGGTTCATCATTCAGAGAATATCCCTGGATTTCAAGCAGGATGGACATTGTCCAGTGCCTTATCCAGGCTACTTTTAAATGAGAAAAGAGCTGGAGCTTCCTTCATGTGCTCTGAAAGACGACTTCAGTTTGATCCGTCTTATTATCTGAAAATATTTCCTGTGCTTCCATTTAACTTTGTTTAATCCTGTCACTTGCCAAGTGAAATTTTCAAAAATTTGTATTTTCTTCCACATGCTTCATTAATAAATACAGGGACAACCAGTAGGAAGGAAGGCTGGATTGTGTCTGGGAGTGTGTATGTGTGGCTGGAAGTGTTGAGAGTGAGCAGAACTACATGTGGCACATCAGTGTTGAATGCACGGATAGGCTTAGGAGAAAATGTGTTCAGGTACCATAAGGGAATGAATTTATTTTATGCAAATATATGCCTATAATATGCTGGATGTGACATAAAGGAAGGGAATCCTGCTCTGTAGCATTTGAGAGCCACTCGCTTTCACAGCATGATCCTGCAACTGTAGACTAAAATAAAAATGCTCTTGTTTTGCATTTTGTCATAACACAGGGGAAGAATATGAAACAACCTGCAATGGTTAAATTCCACTTTCACCACCTGAGTGTCAAGTGACTCATCTGGAAGCACAGTGGTTGCATAAAGCCCTCTTTTACCAAGCAGGTCCCTGCACTGCATCTTCTTCCTTTAAAAACCTGAAGAGGACATGGAGATTTTCTTCTTATTGCTCACTCAGGCAGATTCATCTAAAATGGGTGGATGGAAGGGAGGGCTTGTTAGTTTTATTTCCAGCTCAGTTGCCTGTACGAGCAAGTGTCAGTCTTCATCTCAAGCTGTTACTCAAGTTACTTGGCTATTCAATAAGTCTAATAAGAATAATGAACTAATGATAAAATAATTATATAGTAGTAGTAGTAGTAGTAATAATAATAATAATAATAATAATAATAATAATACCACCACCACCACTAATAATAATTTCTATTGCGGTTCTGTGAGAGCTATTATCTACTGCACAAAACAATTTAGAGACAATTTTTTGTACAGTCTCTGAATGAGCCTTCCCTGTTTGCCTTCTCCTGTGCAGCTTTGCCTGGGGAGGCTGTGTCACATCAGAGAGGAGGAAAAATCCTGAGGCTATTTCTCGTTAGAGAAATCATCTCTATTAGCATCTTATTGTTTAATCGAAGGAAGAGAGAAACAAAAGAGGAGTCTTTGAGCTCCAAAACACAACCGAGTGACTGCGGAGTAATGGTTTTCTAGCATCAACTCAGCCGTGGTAGCGAAAGGCACAGTTCTTTTGGTCCCCCTCTATTTTAAAATTATATGTCTTGATAGAAATCTCTCGTTGAAGCTGGTACATTTTAGCTTGTCTTCACCAGAGCTATGAGGCTGAGTACCAAAGATGGGCTGACACATGTCTATTTTATGAATCCACAGTACCTTGTTCATACCTCTGAGTGACACCTTTTGTGGCTGGGGAAACGTGACACTGTATTTTACCTCCTAGTTTAAGACGTGCACAGGACACTCAAGAATCTGCTGAAGGACAGTGAGATTTCAGTGCACTCTTAGATAAAGAGGCTAGGAAGGCAGCTGGGATTAACTCCCCTCCCTACCATTATCATTTTATAAGCAGAAATGTTAAGAGCATATCCTGATCTCCCCAAACAAATGGTGCCTCACTGCTCTCGCGATGTTCAAATGCACAGCAATAGCAAGCAGGAATTCAGACTAAAGGGGATTTGGACTAAACAGATGAAAGCAACCCCAGAATAAAATCAGGCTAGGAGATGAAAGAGTATCCTGAAAGGTAAATGATTTTTTCAAGGTCATATAACCGACAAGCAGTCGGGCTGGGAGTAACCCAGGGCTCTCAGATCCCGACCATGAGCTAACCTTTAACAGCGCTGCCTCCATCTTTCAGCTGAATAATTCCCAACAGGAAGAGAGGGGGAAACAATTGGGCTGTAAAAGCTTTTTTCTTGCCAATTTCGTCATTGAATTTTGTGCCAGCGTTTACCAAAATGGCTTGTGATGCAGGCCTGTTTTTAAAAGCAGGACACAGTGACTTGGGATTAAACTCAGTCAGGTAAAATGAAAGTTAACTATCTGCTAATCTTTTCTGGTGAGACCCACTGCAATGCAGAACAGTTTCCTAGGAAAGTACTGGAAGTTGTTGTTCAAGACATTTTAAACCAGACTGAGTAACTCTCTAGAAAAAAACCCTCAAACAACTCTGTAGAAAATGATCGTGAATCAAGATTTGCTGTTTTTCACTCCCAAGAATCCTTGGCGCAAAGGCCTTGAACTGAGCCACGTGATAATGTGGCCTCGTGGGAGAAAGAAACAGTAACACGCCATTTCATTGAACAACCACCAGAAAACATCACAGGGAAAAGCACCATGATAGTAAGGAACTTCAGGTGTGATTTTTCAGTCAGATTTCATTACTGTAAGGGGGACTGACTCGCTCTTAATCTCCCAGCGTATCTGGGAGAACATGTGGGGTGTTTTTTTTTTAATAAAGGTTACAACTGGACAGATTGCTGCTAAGAGTGCGGGATACAGTATGGAGTTGCATGGATCACCTTGCTGTTGTCCCATTCTTGGGTTTTCATCTGTGTGTGGATTAGCTCATAGGACGGCTCCATTGCATCCATGTCTGGCTTGGGGTAGCCGGGGATGACGTTGTGTAGCTGGAACCCAAAAGTGAGCAGCCAACTGTTGACATCTGGAAGGGAAGAGAAGCACAAATCAGATTATCTGGTCTCTCAAGCAGGGTTGCCCAGGAGAAGGGCACAGAGGAGGACCCTACGGTGCCTGGCACTGTAGCAGTCTGCCCAAACTGATAAGGGTCTACTTTGTGTGAAGAGTACAAATCTTAATGGTCCGTGAAAGAACCATGTGCCAAAGCTGGGCTTTCCACCTCCAACCACGGTCCCATTCTGCACTTTCCCAGCTCTGAAGAAGAAGCATCAGCATTGACCCAATGGCTCAATTCAAAGCCAACTCCACGTCTGCCCTTCGTCAGCCAGAACCAGGCACTGCTCTGAGGTGCTGCAGGAGAAACACAGGAACAACAATATTCTAACGGTGGCTGAGATGCTCCAGCCAAATGGCAAGTGTTGCCCAGTCCTACAGTCAGCTCTGAACATCTCACCATACTTCTCTTCCTGAGGCATCTCAAAGGGACTGCAGGCTGAAGACTAATTTTCATAGAATCATAGAATCATAGAATGGTTAGAGTTGGAAGGGACCTTAAAAATCATCAAATTCCAACCCCCCTGCCATGGGCAGGGACACCTCTCACTAGAGCAGGTTGCTCAAAGCCCCATCCAGCCTGGCCTTGAACACTTCCAGGGATGGGGCATCCACAACTTCTCTGGGCAACCTGTTCCAGTGCCTCACCACCCTCACAGTAAATAACTTCTTCCTAATACCTAATCTAAATCTCCCCTCTTCCAATTTAAAACCATTACCCCTTGTCCTATCACTAGATTTCCTGACAAAGAGTCCCTCTCCAGCTCTCCTGTAGGCTCTCTTCAGATACTGAAAGGCTGAATACATTTAGAATTCATTTTAGAGCTATGTGAGCCAGAATACCAGGACATCCAAGACAAACAGCATGGTCATTAAGCAGGTGCTCATGGAAGAGGCTCTGGATGTATCCCCTGCCTGTTCCATGGCATTTCCACCTTAGTCCTCAGTTTCCTGGCATTTTTCATGAGAAGGTGTAGTTTGAGTATTAAACCAGTGTAAAGTCCCACGTCATCTTTTATGGTGGCTTTTAGAATCAGCCTCCACACTACCTGCAAGGTATATTATAGCACAAATAGGTGTACAAGAGTACTTTGCTTGGGTACTTTTCAGAAACCCCTTAGAAAAAAATCATGGTTGGTGAGAAAACTGCTGGCTACAAGTGATAAACTATTGTCTTACGCAAAAGGGGGGCTGCTGGCACTAAAGGGGACATGGTGGAAAACCCAGACATTTGGGACATCATTCCTGCACTCCCTTGCTGGTACAGACTGCAAAGTCATCCCTGATTTTTGATTGCACAGCTATTAGGAATAGCAGCTGACTGTTAATCTGCTGGAGGAAATGATGAGGCTGGCTAACTCCCAGATCTGCTCAGGATCAGCATCACTTCCCCCCTTAACTTCAGAACATTTGATGATCTCACCTTGTTTGCCTTCACTGAACTCTAGAGAAGGACACACCTGCTACAATCCTCAAGCAATACGGTGTGTATTTGGGATGCAAATAGCAATTTCAAGAAAAAGAAAGGTATGAAGGTAAAGTTTAACTAACATCAGCTCTGAGGGGGTCTTAAGTGTTTTGGATGTAACCGGGATTGTGTTGGCGACTGCTCTGCTTCAAGATGGACGTGCAAGGGGCTTGATTTTCATTTTGTTAAACTCATTAAACGTTGTTGCAAGAATCTGAAAAAGGGATCAATTTAAATAATCAAATATGCAGCTTTGAATATTTTTTCTCTGTTCCTCATGAGCATAAATGAGTGTTTTGAAGAGCTGGTCGGAAAAGAAATTATGGATGCAAGCGGCAAATAAGGGACTTCCAGATGACTGGAGAATCAGGAGCTAAACAAACACACTATCTGTTGCTTGTTTTCTTACAGGCCAAAATGTTGAGATTGGGCAGATGTCCAAAAAGCCCTTACGACAATCCATGTGGAAGGGGGAGGATTTCTGTAATAAAAACACTTCTGTTCACTCAATGTACAGATTGTTTTTGGAGTGTCTTTGAAACAGAGAGGTTGGGAGGAGGGAAAGAAATTAAAAGGCTCATTTGATTTTTTTTTTTTTTTTGCTTAGCGCTAAGCCAGCCTGCTTCCAAATCCTTCTCATGTGAAATGAAGACCTTTGATGTACATATTGTGGGCCAGGTGGTCAGGAGAACAAAGTAAAACAGTGAAGGTCAGCGTTGGTGCAGCAAGTATTTTCCAAGCACTTCACAAATGTTAAAAAGGATACAGAGCAGCAATGCTGAACTGCCGAAAGATATGTAACAAGTCTGGAAAGACTGAAGACAGGCTTTTTTTTTTGATACTTCTCAGAAAACTGACTTTCAAAACATTTGCAAACAGCAGTTTGTTCTTTTTGGGGAGAGGTGTTGAACACCCAGAACAAAAAAAAACCCCAACAACACACCAACCCAAAAAAACATGGGAGGAAGGTGTGGAGCTGAGAAAACAGAGGGGAAACTATTAATTTGCCAAGAGGCAGTGACAACTTTTTGACGGAAAAGTACATTTCACATCACAGAGGTTTTTTTCAGCTACAGTAACCCTGCCAACACATTTCGCAGCAAATTCATTTGAGGGCAAAGAAAAAGAGTGCTTAATGCAGACACATGTAATGGAAATGTCAGTTCAATCCATCAGGACTGCTGAAGCTGGCAGCAAAGCTCTGCACCACGAACTGTACAATCACTAAAATATTCATGTTTAACAATGGGTCTCTCAAAACGTAAATACCTGCTTCTGCTTCCCCCCTCCGTGTGCCTCCAATTTGTACCTACGAGCTCAGAAACCTCATCGTTGGAGACCAAAGCGTGTGTCGTTTGTCCGGGTCCTGGGTACTGAGCTCCTTCGGGGACTGCAGGTCCCGGGGATAGGGAGGGAGGGCTAGAGAGTGGTTCTCTCTGCCCAAATCTGTGTAGATTTGGTTGCGATGACAAGGACACGCTCGTTGTGGGTCCTGTCCTTGAGGTGCCTGAAGGCTCCAGCAGAAAGAAATGCCAGAGCAGCAGCCTTGCATCACGGCACTCCTCCCCCTATGAGACCTGTTTCTTCCAGGCACTGGGAGAGGAGAAACTGAAAAAATGTCTTTGGGCTCTGTATTCTTGGAAGAATAAAAATAGAACTTTTAAGACAGTGGAAAAAAGTTATTTGGTGCATATAAAACACTAAACTATCAGATTTGGACATCTTGATGTTACGATCAGAAGCTGGGTGGGAAACTGTTCACCTGTCCCAAGACAGGATGGGAAATTTTGTCCTGTCTTAATTTGAGCATGAAAGTAAAAATCTCTTAATATGTCACAAAGTAGCTCTTTAAAAACTAGATCAGTTCAAGACAACATTTTCAAATTAAGATCTTCCATTTTTGTTTTGACTCTAATTTTTCTTTTACAGTTTTCAATCACTAGTTTACAGTTACCTTGAACAGGTTGAAAACCAAGAAGGAATTTTTCTTTTAGGCTATTTCAGATTTTGTCATTATAGGCAATTTTGAGAGCTGTTTACAACATTTCTGCTGAGAAATCTCTCAAGCTCAACCCTCTTCCATAAACAAATTCAGTTTTGACAAATGAGTGTTTTCTGATAGGAAAAGTTATCTCAAAGTATTCCCTGCCAGCCTTAATTATCAGAGTGAGGACAACAGACAGGATCTTAGTCTGCATCTTTTGGCATATTTTACTTCCCTCATGGCATCATCTTCTCAGCTCTGGAGAAAACAGCTTTTCATTTAAAAAAATACAATCTAATCCTTATGATTATTGCAGAAGAACCTGAAAGCGTGAATCCTAATGGTGAGAAAAATAAGTGGAACAGAGCAACCAAGATTTTTATTTTCTAACTTTTTTTTGCTATTAAGCCAATCTCATAACTTAGGGGAATGCAAATATTGTTGTATATGGGAAAGTTGTGATAGACGCAGCAGAAGCATTTAAAAATTAATTATCTCCTTAAGAAGTATATACATTTGGTTTGTGATTGTGTCACCTGGTTTTCCAACGGGAAGTATACAGAAAAGAGTCCCACCAAAACAGTCCTCTTGAATATTCCTATCAGTGTTACACAAATTGGGAATATAGGAAGGACATTTAACCTACAAGATGATTTGCTGTATAAAAAACATACATAGAGCTCATGTTACTGCCATTTTACAAAGTCCCAGGGGAAGCAGTTCAGAGGTTATGTCAAGCTGTGGCGTAGGTATGCTCTAAAATCTGGCCTTTAAGCCTAATGCACCTTCTTTTATTGACTTTTAGTAGAAACTGTTAATTCCGTGGGGCAGATTAACTTTGAACTACATGGTTAGTGTAGTATGCTCTGAAACAGCTGACTGTAATGAAAGGTTTAAGTTGCTGTTGTCAGTCTGCCACAGCAAATCTGCATGTCGTTTGTTTAGTTGCAAATAAATCTCTCGGCAAAACTGTTACACAGCTGCCTCTCTACAAAGAGAAAGGTTATCAGGACATTGACTGCTAGATAAACTTGGGAGTCTGAGGGAACGAAAAACTAGAAGCACAATAAAGAGAACAAACTCCAAGGAAGAGAAAAGGAAACAGGTTTTCCTTTACAATCTCCATCTATGCTAATGAATTAAACGTGCCCTGGAGATAGAGGTCAACTGGCAAAGAAAAGCTTATGTCCAACACTGGAAAACTTCATGGTGACCAGGAGACTGAAAGAGAAGAAACCTATTGACTGACAGCAAGCTTGTGAATATGTTAATTAATTTAAACGTCTTACCTGTCATGTAACATTTGATATCCTGAGAGTTGCTAATTGGATTGTTGTTTTTGAACATATACAGGTTGAAAGGCATTATGTTATTGCTACTCAGGTGCTTCCACATATCATGGTCTGGACTTGTCCACCGACCCGCTAGCACATCGTAGTCTCTCCGTCCCATGTGGATAAGCTTTGTGAGGGGGTCATACAGTCCTCCGTGGTAGCCGATGATGATCTGGAAGTTGGGATTGGTGTCCATATAGATCTCCCCATATGCTGTGTACAGTATCTGCTTAATCATTAAGCCAGTCCCACTGAAGACAGCCAAAGGAGTGCCGATGTTATCGCAGGCTATGTAGAATTCATCACCGCTGCTGAGCTCCATTGCAAAGAGGTGGCCTTGGAGGTCATAGTAGAGGGAGGTGATCTCAGAGCTTGAGTGGTTGTATAAGTGGGTGACCTTGGTTGGGTTGGTCAGGTCTGCGTAGAAGAACTGCAAGTGATGGCCATGGCTGGTTTTGCTAGAGACTCTCCTTCCTAGGCCATCGTAGCGGTATTTCACACTCCACCCACTAGCTTTATTGTAGGCTTTGATGAGCAGGCCAGCTGAGTTGTACTCAAAAATATCATTGCCCCTTTGCTTCAGGAAGCCATCTTCATCCATTTTGTACTGCACATCCCCCAGTCTAGTAATCCTATCCCTGAGGTCGTACCTGAGCGGTGTAAGGCGGGCACTATTCCCTGGACTCAACAAATGGAGGTTTCCGTTTAGGTCATAGCTGTAACGCCAGAGCGGTTTGTCATTGATAGACACTGTCTGCAACTGGCCATCAGCATCATACTCATATGAGTACCTAGTTGTGTTTGCATAAGGGCCAACTTTCAGCTCTTTCTTAACCACTCTCCCCATGTTGTCGTACTGCACGGTCATCCAGTACATCAGCGACCGGAATATCTCGTACTGGACCTCCTTCATCCTGCCATAGGCATCAAAATGTTTAGTGTGCGTCATGACAGCAGTGGTGATAATCTGGTTGATATCATAGTAAATGACCCCAAATTTACCAAATTGCTCAGTTTTGCCTGACACATCATCGTACCTGTAGAGGTCAATGGGTAAAGGTGTCTCGTTGATTACTGCTTGCATGCTGGTCACCCGAAAGCTGTTGTCGTAGTTATAGTCAAAGCGTGCATTCACCATGCCTTCTTCAGTGAAACGGAAAATCTGTCGATCAATGAGGGGCCCTATCTGTCTGTATCTGATTGTACAGGTGAACCCTTCATTCTGCAAGTTTATTGTCTTCAGCATGCCAGCAGTTTCATCATAGGTGAAACTGATTTTTGTGGTGTCGTAGAGCATCTCGGCTAACTTGGACAACTTTCCGTACTTGTAGATGACACGTCTCCCTGTCCCCAAGTACAAAGTGTGGAGGAGCTGCTCATCCTCTGTGAAATCCTGAATTACTGAGGCGTTGCCTTCTGGTGGCCGGTAGATGTTCCTGTAGTAACCAATGGAACGAATGGTTTCTAAGGTCTGACGGGCAACGTTGGGCATGGTCACCGACGACAACCGGTCATTCTTATCAAACTCAAAGATGTACTGTCTCTGGCTGTGAAGGAGCAGCACCATGGACTGGGTGGGAAGGAGAAAAGTATAGGTTATATTCCTGGTTTTCAGGCAAAATTATACTGAACTCTCAGAAAACTTGCAAGATTCTCCAATCCAAAGAGCAGGGCAAGTGAGAGAAACTCTGCACCCATAGGATTAACTGGTGAGAGGTACGCAACCGCACAGCATATCGAGTATCCCCAAGCAGGAGTGGGTCAGAGGAAGAAGTTAATGCAGTGAGGAAGGTCTAAGTTCAGAATGCTCAGTTGTTTGAATCGATACCCTGTAGCTAGCTGTCTCTACACAAATTCCCTGTGCCAATAGTTTTTACAGACTAAATAAATAAAATTGGTAGATCTACTTAAACGATGCTTGAAAAAGTACCCCCTGACACCTTCCAGTGCCCAATTAATTCACCGTGTCTGTTTATCTTCCATTACTCTGTTACTGCAAACTTCTGCCTGCGTGCTTATTTGTTCTGGGAGGTTTTTTTTTGCATGTAACAAACAATCCACACTGACTGTATAATATGAGAGGCAAGTTAATACTTTTTGCTTTTTAAAAGCAATGTTACTGTAGTTCTTAAACTGTTGTAGGGATAGGCTCTGTGCAAAACTCAGGAAAAAAGAAATAATCCAGCCCCAGGTATGCAGGATGTGGATCTATAGGACACAGGGCAGTGTAATGATGAATGGTAATACCCAGAAGAATTTAAGTCCCATGCCGATTTACAGAGTGCAGACTACAGAAAACACTGCAAAGCGTGCTACAACAATCTGGCTGGATTCGTGCCTTGCACTTTTTAATTACATGTCTTTCCTACGAAGCAGGAATGGGCCACTCAAAGAAGGCAGGATGTCAGGCTGTATGGTTTGCTTTCGCATGGAAAATCCTGCTGGAAATTCCTACCGTTCACTCCTGGCTTTACCTGAAGATACTTTATATTAAAGCCAGCTCAGCAAAGGAATGTTGCACTTAAAAAATCAAATGCCAAAGCTCCACAGAATTAAGACATGTTCTCAGTGTGCCTGGGAAGAAAGTCCTCAGGCTGTTTTCAGCTGCACTTTGGTGGTGTGTCATCAGTTACTATGTGCACCTCACTGTAGGCAGAAGAGGAGTATTGGACCGTAAGGACCATTAATCAGCTGACGTGAAGGAACACAGCTGAAGTCAAAGGAGTTGACCCCATTTGCACCAAACGCACCATCTCTGGGTGATCAGAGGATTCTTACCTTCTCCAAGTAAGTGTAGCTCCATGACTTGCCATCAGCAAAGATCCTGGATATAATTCTGCCAGACTGATCATACTCCATCCTTTCTGACATCGTGCCCCTCTGAATCCCTGCAATGTGTCCTCCTGGGGAATAGGTGACGTTGACCCCGTTCAATCTGCTGCTGGGTGACCAGAGACTGGGCCTCCCTGCCTGGTCGTAGAGGATGCGGAGCGTGAATTTGCGGTGGTCATCATAGATTTTCTCTGTCCTTGTCACACGATCGAAGTCAAGGGACAGCAGGTTTCTGTTGTGAACCTACAGGGCAGAGATGGAGAATTAAGAAACTGGAAACAGTTGAAGTTACAAAGACTAGCCTTGTTTCATCAAACACCTCTTTAGACCACGCTGGAGAGTATCCCAGCTGTTCATCACCTGTGGATAAGAGGGGATTTTCAAAGCAAAGAATTGTCCTAATGTTGCATCTGTTGACTTCAGTGAGGAGAGAGGTAGAAAAACAGGTTACTTTTGAAACATCACCATGGTGAAGGAAAACCTAGGAAAAGACAAACCTAGCTTTCGGACTGCTACAGCACATATGATTATAGACATACAGAAGATGTAATGACGACTTGTTGCAGGGAATATTTGCAACTTTGCTTATCAGACTCAGGGTATCATAGAATACCAGGTTGGAAGGGACCTCAAGGATCATCTGGTCCAACCTTCCCTGGCAAAAGCACAGTCTAGACAAGATGGCCCAGCACCCTGTCCAGCTGAATCTTAAAAGTGTCCAATGTTAGGGAATCCACCACTTTCCTGAGGAGATTATTCCAATGGTTGATTGTTCTTATTGTGAAAAATTTTCCTCTTGTGTCCAATGGGAATTTTCTCAGAAGTAACTTGTACCCATTACCCCTCATCTTTTCCATGTGGCTCCTTGTAGAATGGGAGTCTCCATCTTCTTTGTAGCCACGCTTTAAATACTGGAACATGGTGGTAAGGTCTCCCCTAAGCCTTCTTTTGTCAAGGCTGAACAAACCTGGTTCTCTCAGCTTTTACTCATATGGCAGGCTTCCTTGTCCTGTGATCATCTTGGTGGCCCTTCTCTGGACCCTCTCCAGCCACTCCACATCTTTTTTTCATAGCGGGGACCAAAACTGAACACTGTATTCCGGGTGTGGCCTGACCAGCACTGAGTAGAGAGGGATAATGACTTTTTTGTCTCTGCTGGTGATGCCCTTGTTGATGCAACCCAGCACCCTGTTGGCTTTCTTTGCTGCTGCAGCACACTGTTCACCCATATTGAGCTTGTTGTCCACCAGGACCCCCAGGTCTCTTTCCACAGAGCTTCTCCCCAGCCAGGTAGACCCCAGCCTGTGCTGCCCTCCTGGATTATGTTTTCCCAGGTGCAAGATCTTACACTTGTTGTTGTTGAACTTTGTAAGTTTCTTGTTAGCCCACTCTTCCAGCCTACCCGTGTCTTCCTGCAGGGTGGCTGTCCCTTCCAAAGTGTCCACTTCCCCACTCAGCTTTGTATCATCAACAGACTTCATCAAGGTACACTTGATCCCATCATCCAGATCTCTTAGGAAGACATTAAACAGCGTTGGGCCCACTATCAGTCCCTGGGGACCCCATTTGTGTCAGGTCGACAGTTTGAAAAGGAGCTATTAACCATCACCCTCTGCGTGTGACCCGTCAACCAGTTCCCCACCCACTGCACAGACCACTTGACTAGACCGTGACACATCAGTTTCTCCAGCAGGAGGCTGTGAAGAACTGCTTTGAAGGCCTTGGAGAAATCCAGGACATAAAGTCTTTTGCTTTCATGCACTTCAGAAAATACTTGTAGAAAAAAAGATGGACGTTGTGTCAACATAGTGGAAATCAGAGCTTTTCTCTGAGTTTATTGAATATGCTGTATGCACCGGAGGTTAAGCCTTTCCCCTGAGGTGAAATATGGAGGCCTCGACCACTGTAGACGTTACGCAGAGCAGGAACTTTTCCGTGAGAGCTGGAGTTTTAGCTTCATTGTCCTGGGGTTATTCGGCGCTGCATAATTACACTCCTGTTACCTTCACTGCCTCTGCATTTCCAAAGATCAAAGGTATCTACTTCAAAGTTAGGAGCAGGAATACATTTTGGTGCAGGGACTGTAGCGCACAGCAGTACAAAAAGGAGCTGATAATACAACTCATGTTTAGCCGCATGTGCAATGAGACTTACAAAGCCACAGTAGCAAAGTACTAAGTAAGGACAAAACCCCCACATTCCCAGTATGAGCTTGCCAGTGACGACAGCTCTTTCTCCATCCCACCACTTTTGAGCCTCTTTCAGCTGGTGAGCTTCTCTTCTCTACAACGGTGAAGGCTCTTATGGGATGAATTTCAAACTCCAAACAGCTGACTTGGTTTTCAGTTCCCTTTGCAGCCCTTCAGCTGCAGTCAATAAACCAGAGTTTGCCGTTTGCTGCCAGCTCTTCAGAACAAGTTAAAAACATTGTCTTATCCTGCTCGGGGTGAAGCTGGTCTGAGCATTGTTCTCAGCCCTGGTCTAGCTTTGATCTTGGCCGTTACTTTAGGGCGTGTGTTTGAATTCCCACGATATTCAGAGGGATGCGGGAGTATCTGAGAGCTAAACAGCAAGAGGAAGGCTGGGGTAGAACCGAGGGAGAAAGAAAGGGTTCCTTAGCCCCAGAGTTATAGGAGAGGGAAAGGCAGGATTGCTGCGTGGGCAGATGTCTGTGCCGAAGCCTGGTGAATGGGGACGCTGCAAAATCAGAATTTGAAAGAAGGCATCTCATGAGCTGGGGCTGGAAGAGGCAAAAGCACAGCTGAGAAAAGGTGGAAGCGAGCTGAGGGTGCGCGTGGCCACCCGAGAGAGAAGGAATCTGTGCCTTACATCTAAGTGTAAAGATAACGTAAGAGGAGGCAAGTGCAACAATGATTTTCAACTTACAATAACAATGGTAAAAGGCGGGTAGGATTTGAGGAAAAGAAACATTATGGAAAAGGAGATAATGCCGCAATTAAGTGTGTGTAAAACAGAATCTAAATGGGCAATGGGAGAAAGAGGAAACCGGCGAAAAGCCCACTGTAACAGGCAAGCTGGGAAATAATTAAAAAGGTATCAATTAAAAAGGTATCAAAACTCTAAGTACAGATGCACATATGTAACTAACAGAGCAATTTGGTATCTCGTAGGTGCTTGCTACTATAAATAGAGAAACAGAAGTGGCAATTGCTTGGGAAAAAAAAGAAAAAAAAGGCAAAGCAGGAAGGAATAGCATCTCCGCCTTCCATCTATTCACAGAGCAGCTCCAGCCTGGCAGCTGCAGCTTCTTCCGCTCCCAGTCTCTGCCAAGAGAGCTGGAAAAAGCTCTTCCAGGGCTGGGACAGTAATCCAGGCTGAAAGTGGCCTCCCAGATCCGTACGCCAGCAGCAATACCATTCACCGTGCTGGAAGGACCAAATAACAGGTCCCAGGATAGCTCTCAAGCTCAGTCCAAATCTCTGCGTCCCATTACTAGTGCCCTAAGTCATTCCACCCTCCCCATGCTCTGGCAAGTAATTTCTGCAGGACTAGTTGGAACCGGTCTACCTTTTCTTTTTTTTTTTTTTTTTTTTTGTTTTTTGGGGTTTTTTTTAAATGATTTGTTTAACTCCCGCTCTCTCAGTCTCTCTGAGAAGTGCTGCAGTGCCAACAGCCACCCCTCAAGGTTACGGGCAAAGCCAACCCTACCCCACCAGATAGCCTCCGAACAGGGGCTAAATCTTCTTCATCCTTGTTCAAGGGCATGCCGTGAGTAAAAGTGAATTTTCTGCAGCAGCACTGACAGGGCTGCAGGCTTCAGTCCAACAACCGTGCTTTATGGTGAGCAGCTAAATAAGGTGCCATGCTACATCCTGGAGCCCTTATCCTGGAACGGGGTCTAAAAAGCTTTTGCCCCTCCGAGTGTTTGACAAGGCTTGTGATCGGCACAGGACTGAGACAGGGTAAAATTAAATCCATAGTTCACAGTGTATTCGACCTCTCCTCTACAACGTATGAGAGACTAAATTTAACCCCAAACTCGGGTTCCACAGTACTTTATTCAATCCCTTAGCTTGCTCTGGAAAAGCAAGAGGATAAACATGCCACCATCTCTGATTTCTCCAATGCTTCCTATGGAGCTCCTTTAGTTTAAATTATAATTAAACAACATGCATTGAGCTCCCTGGGAGCACAAGAGCACAAAAAGGGAAGATTTCTCATGAAAACACTCTGGTAACCTTCAGCAGAGGAGGACAAACAATGGTGCAATGAGAACTCCAGGAGCCAACAACATCCATGTGATAAATGGCCGCCCACAAAGCAATTTCCCCAGCGAATTGCTAAAACCGTTCAGGTGGCCACAGCCAGACCTCGATACCTTGCAGAAATTGCGGAGATGATACTGGACTGTCCTCGTCAGTCAACACACACCGGGAATGGTTAACAGCATATCCCAGGAGACCTCCCCGGTCATGCTGGTTCTGGGGAGTGTCTGGGACACTAGGTCTGGTTCCCACCATTAACATGCTGCCAAGGTCTTGAGAAAAACAAAGTGAATTACAACAGGAGTTTCCATGGTTAGATAAACAAAAGAGCTGAGCCAGCAGCTCTGTCTCTTTTGTCTGTCCTATTTGCTCCACTGTCAGAGATAATTTTACATCTTTCTTTATTGAAAAACTCAAGTTTGTTTTTTTTTTTTTTTTAAAAAAAAAGAAAAAAGAAAAGGAAAGGGCTCTGTTCCTTGGAGCAGAATTTACCTAACGTTCTCACTGCAGATGGAGTCTGTGTTCGTGTTGGCCAGTGATGGGTTGATTGGTAGCCAGCCAATTTGCAGAGATATCTCACTGCTGGGTGGGTGGATCAGAGCATCACAACTTTGCATGGGGTGTGTGGGATAAGACAAGGGAAAGGGGCTGCTTTAAGAAATTTGTGCTGTTTTACTGATGCCCAGCCAAGTACAGAACCAGGTTGGTATTGATGGGACCAGGATGGTATTGATGGTATTGCGGGGAAAAGGCATCGGGGCTGGCCCCTTCCCCTTCATCCATGCAAAAGTCCCTGCCCTGTGCCTTATCCCTGCAATAAACACATGCATTGTATTATTTCTTAGGAAGAGTCAAGGAGGCAGCTGTGAAACTGGCCTCATCATGCTGGGAGGTGGTCAGCTTCATGGCAGTAGGTTGCCAGTCCCCGAGAACACCCTGCAACCATGGGAGGAAGGACCACGGCTCATAAAATGTGTATCCATGTGATGGCAGCAGAAAGGATGCTGGTTTCAGGGGAACTCCTTCTTTTACAGTGGTCAGATCCTGTTCTCCTCATCTCAAAGGCTTCAGGGAGCGATGCTGCAGCCTCTTTGGGCATGTTCTTTCCCCACGGAGCACCAGTTCTTTACTGCTGTCTCATGTGAGCAGTGGTAGGGGAGAGGGAAAGTGGTGACTTACATATGGCAGAAAACGATAGCATTTCCCAAAATGAACAAAACCATGTTGAACTTAACTTCCCTAAGCTTCTCCCTTGCCAAGGAAAGCAGCAATTACCGGTACGAGGGAAGAGGAGAACATGACACATAGAATATGTTAAATGTCGGGCAATCCCCAGGGAGGCAATTAGCACCTTGCAGGTTTATGTCTCAGGGGTGCAGATGCTGCCATGCAGGTACAAACAGGCATCTTGTACACCGTCAGCTGCTTTGAACCCCTGAACAGAGCCATAACTGAGTCCTTCAACTGTGTAAGATGCTCTTCTGCCTCACTAGAAGGGCCCTGATAGGCTCAAAATGTGAATAAATGCTGGCAGATTTATAGGGACACAAATAACCAGCCTGAAAACTCATTTTTCAAGTGTTTTTTTTTTTTTTCAACTGCAGTACAATCTAAAACAAAGACACATTCTGCGTTTGAATCTACTGTGAAAATTTTAGAAGATAAAACTGACACGGGCAGCTGAGCCGCGGCTAAATGGGTGGAAACTGCTTTGAACACCAAATAGCTGTGACACAGCTGCGGATTTTAGAGGACTCACTGCTTTCAGAAGACGACCTCTCCGGTAATTTCATTGGTTACTAAAATAAAATAAAATAAAATAAAATATAAAATAAAATAAAATAAAATAAAATAAAATAAAATAAAATAAAATAAAATAAAAAAAAAAAACAAGACAAANAAATAAAATAAAATAAAATAAAATAAAATAAAATAAAAAACAAGACAAAACAAACAAGAAGGCTCATGCCAACTGTTCTGCAGACATATAGCAGTTCCCACTGAATGAGCAGCTTTGGCTTTCGCTACTATTTGCAGTTTTTCTCCTGATAACAAAATGTGAGGCTGTTAACGCAAGGGGAAAAGAGCGGAGGCTGGGCTGGGGAGGGTGAAGAGCAACGCTTGACAAGTGTGAGCGAGGAGAGACGGGAGAAATCACACCAAGGTGGCAGGGGTCACGCTGCAGGGGGAGGTGAAGAGCACGGACTGGGAAACACGTATTCTGAAAGCAGAGCATTAATATTTACTGCAAAGCTTAAGCGCGAATAAATCGCTGCAGTCTTTTTGCTGTGGTGCCATTACACAGCACTAAGCGTTCTTCTCAGAGGGCCTGAATTTGCCAGGTGCTGAGCAGCTTCCCGGGAACCGCTCATCAGCCCGTGACTCTGAGACTAGCAAGGTACAGGGTGATGGTGCAGGACTTGCTATTACGAGTTACCAGCCCTGCCAACAGTTAGCAGAGGAATTACAGGCTTATTGGGCAAGAACTTTTAAACAGTCCTGATAAGTCTGCGGTGCACCGTGCAGAACAACGTTTTCAAAACAAATCAGTCTCAAGCCCAGAAAGGACCACGCGCTGCTGGAGGAGACAGTGCCATCAGGCTGGAGCTGTCGGTAACACTTCACCTGGGGCAACAATGGCAATTGCGATGCAACGCCCTGCGAGCTCAGATCTTCAACAGGTTCAACACATTAGCAAGTTTCAGGAACCTAGAGGTTTTTCTGAGGCTGCCCAGCGAACAATAATCAGAGAATCATAGAATGGTTCAGGTTGGAAGGGACTGTAAAAATCATCTAGTTTCAACCCCATGGTGTCCCATGGGCAGGGTCACCTCCCACTAGACAAGGTTGCTCCAAGCCCCGTCCAACCTGGCCTTGAACCTCCAGGGATGGGGCAGCCACAGCTTCTCTGGGCAACCTGGGCCAGTGTCTCACCACCCTCACAGTAAAGAATTTCTTCCTAATATCTAATCTAAATCTCCCCTCNAAGACACATTCTGCGTTTGAATCTACTGTGAAAATTTTAGAAGATAAAACTGACACGGGCAGCTGAGCCGCGGCTAAATGGGTGGAAACTGCTTTGAACACCAAATAGCTGTGACACAGCTGCGGATTTTAGAGGACTCACTGCTTTCAGAAGACGACCTCTCCGGTAATTTCATTGGTTACTAAAATAAAATAAAATAAAANAAATCACACCAAGGTGGCAGGGGTCACGCTGCAGGGGGAGGTGAAGAGCACGGACTGGGAAACACGTATTCTGAAAGCAGAGCATTAATATTTACTGCAAAGCTTAAGCGCGAATAAATCGCTGCAGTCTTTTTGCTGTGGTGCCATTACACAGCACTAAGCGTTCTTCTCAGAGGGCCTGAATTTGCCAGGTGCTGAGCAGCTTCCCGGGAACCGCTCATCAGCCCGTGACTCTGAGACTAGCAAGGTACAGGGTGATGGTGCAGGACTTGCTATTACGAGTTACCAGCCCTGCCAACAGTTAGCAGAGGAATTACAGGCTTATTGGGCAAGAACTTTTAAACAGTCCTGATAAGTCTGCGGTGCACCGTGCAGAACAACGTTTTCAAAACAAATCAGTCTCAAGCCCAGAAAGGACCACGCGCTGCTGGAGGAGACAGTGCCATCAGGCTGGAGCTGTCGGTAACACTTCACCTGGGGCAACAATGGCAATTGCGATGCAACGCCCTGCGAGCTCAGATCTTCAACAGGTTCAACACATTAGCAAGTTTCAGGAACCTAGAGGTTTTTCTGAGGCTGCCCAGCGAACAATAATCAGAGAATCATAGAATGGTTCAGGTTGGAAGGGACTGTAAAAATCATCTAGTTTCAACCCCATGGTGTCCCATGGGCAGGGTCACCTCCCACTAGACAAGGTTGCTCCAAGCCCCGTCCAACCTGGCCTTGAACCTCCAGGGATGGGGCAGCCACAGCTTCTCTGGGCAACCTGGGCCAGTGTCTCACCACCCTCACAGTAAAGAATTTCTTCCTAATATCTAATCTAAATCTCCCCTCTTCCAGTTTGAAGCCATCACCCCTCCTCTTATCCCTACATGCCCTTGCAAAAAGTCACTCCCCATCTTTCCTGTAGGCCCTTTTAGATTACTGGAAGGGGCTGTAAGGTGTCCCCGGAGCCTTCTCTTCTCCAAGCTGAACAACCCCGACTCTCCCAGCCTCCTCATATGCTTACAAAGCTTTTGGTGTTCAGGTCTGTTACTGCCAGCAGCACAGGTAGAAAATGCCTATACTAACTGGTGCAGTATTTTATAGTTAAGATAGTCCCTTGCTTGCTTAAACAGCCTGACACGATGGTTAAACCTGCGGTGCTGATGGGAGGTCACACATTCCCAGTGGTGCAGAGGACTTGTAGGCAGATCAGCTGTGCTGACTAAGAGAATGTCAGCACATAAAGAGACATAAGGACACATGTAAGTCATAAAGGTTGTGTCACTGAGGATGAACAGCTAGTTCTCTGTCCCGCAGCCTCATCCCTATTGTAGATGTGGATCATCTACAGCCGTGGCCCTTTCTGTCATGAGACTGGGGACTGATGAGATGGGAAGTGGAGTCCAAAACCATTTACGCTGCCCACTTACCCTCAGCCGACGTCCGAAGACGGTGACTTGCCCTCTCGCTTGCTCCTTCCTCTGCCTCCACTCCACGAGATTGAGGCCGTTGTCGATGGGCAGGGTGACATTCCTCTTCCCCACCGTGGGGTTGACGGTGCCAGCCAGCAGATGCGGCTCGGTTTGCAGGGCCACCTCCATGCCGTTAGCGAGCATCAGTCTCAGAGAGCCATCAGCGCCGATGTAGTAGCTGTTTCGGACTTGGTCTGAAGAGAGAAAAGAGATCTTTTCAAACGGTTGCACAGTGATACTGCTCCAGCCTTTCGTTTGCTCCCTCACCCAGGCTTTGTCAGCATTTCTGATGGTTGTAACCAAATGCACTGACACTCACCTGTCCCACTCACAGCGAGCAAAACGTTTGTTTCATCAGTGAAAAGTAAAGATGGACAATCTCTTTTTCATTCTGATGAGGTTCTGCGCCTCAAATTCTTGCAGAAAAGTCTTACATGGGTTAAAAAAGGCACCTGTGGAAGAGCCATGTAATACCCTAGCAAGGGACATGGTTCAAGCCTCTTCCTCCAGGCTAAAACACCGGTTGGTGAGATATTTGTTTTAAATCACAGTCTGGCTGAAAACCTTCCATGCTTTTATATCCTAAAGATCCCCATTTCAGTACAAGATATGAAAAAGTGGGGCCACCTACTTTCCCCAGCTTATTCACCATCTCACAAGTGACAGGAAATTGCACAGCGAGTTAATGCTAACCAGTTCCCCAAACAACAGCCAAACCCTTTCACTTGGGAAAGCTTTCAGGAGGCAACCGAAGCCCTCATGTTTGGAGAGAAAGCAGAGGCACTAAGCTCCCACACATCTCCGTACATCTGGCCTCCACTAGGCTCCTGAAAGATCAGTAGATTTTGAGGCTAGGAATTGGGAGTTTGGGAGTGGAAGAGAAATATGACATCCCTTCCACATCCTTCAGGAACTAGGCAGGCTGAAACTCTGTCCTTTGAGTCTCCAGCTGGCATTGCTCCCTGCAGAGAGGAGCTCAGGAAGAGTAAGAAAGCATGAGACTTGCTCAGAGCAGAATGACTTTAAAAGCACATTATACAAAGACTGCCTTATCTGAAGCTCCTCAAAAGCTGGAAAATATTACCATTTCTGTCTCCCCGGCTGCCATAAATACCTAATTGTGAATAAAAACACCCATTAAAAATTCATGTCAATTGTTTTTCCGTTCTGAGGCAAGTTGGGTTTTGTTCACTAGTTGCTCTGCCATAGCTCAGCAGGAAACAAGGTCACAGCGAAATTATCATCTCTCGTCTGGATGAAATAGATCAGGAAAGAGCTCAGTTTGGGATAATTAGGAAAGGAAACCTGACACCAGTTGGTCTTTTTTATTGTGAGTCTGATCCTGCTCCTGTTGCAGCCAGCTGGAGTCTTGCCACACTGTTCTCAGCAGGACCACAACTCAACTTACTGTACACAGCAGTGATGGTGCAAAACTGCTGTGGCACTGGATTTTGCCACTATAAGCATACAGTGGTGATCCACAGCGTAGATCCAAGTATTTTAGCTGTACCACTGAGTGCTTAAGTGGATGGTCTTTTGACATAGACTCCATCAGGATCAAACCCACTCCATGCCTGAGTCTGCAAGTGGAGACAAGGGGGACAGTCAGCTGCTTGTCCCACTTTTGTTCTTAGATGCTTGCTTTGGTGAGAAAGTGGTAGGAGATGTGCCCTAAAACATATCAGTGAAATACCTCTGCACAACTAACATGTTCGTCCCTCCTCCATCCTTCACCAGGAAGCAGGGGAAAGCTTGAAGGTCTCCATGAAATTCACTGGACATGCGATGTTCCCTTTGTGTCACACAAGCACTGCAGGGGGATTATGGTGGATTGTCACCATCAGTGTGGTACAGGGTAGGGAATTTAAATCCTCCACCTTCAACATTTTCCCAAGAGAAGGCTCCTTCCTGGCTTTGGAATGCATTTCTCAAGGGCTACGTGGAATTCAGGGGCCATCGGTTGCTGTATTTTATACTGCTTTGGCTCGAGGGCACTACTGCCCTATTTTGGCCTTGAAAAAATCCTCACTTTGTCACTAGTCCAGAGACAAAATCCCACAGAGGTGCCGAGGTGCCTGTTAGCTGTGGAGGCTCCTAAATCCATCCTACAGGAATCTGCAACGTTCTGAAAATGCCTTCTCAGATCTCACCCGTTCACAGGGTGATCCAGGGTTCCTGAAAGGTTCACCAAGGATTTGTGCAAGCTGGCCAGAGCTGTGAGTCCAGAAGGAAAAATGCACAAGCACCTCTCATGCAACGGGAATCTGCAACATGCGTTTTCCCTGGAGAACAAGAGCGAGCAAGACGCTCACAGACCTTGAGGACGGCTCCAGCTCCATCCGCTGGAGAGGCACGCGGAAGGCAAATTACATTTCATCTGTGCTCAATATATCCCTCGGCAGCCCCAGTGGCCCCTGCTTCAGTTTCTGCAGTGCTGCCGTGAACAGACAGCTACCTCAGTCTGGGAATTCACAGTCCCTAACGCCTGTGGGAAAGCCACCCTCCGCAGGTCGCAGGCCACTTCTGCTGCAACGTCATCCAGATCTTCGTTTTAAGAGAAGTGAGTTTCTTCAGATCCGAACAGATTTCGTCATTTTATACTTCTGAGGATGGTTAAGCTGTTTGTAAAACTGCATGTCCTGATGGCAAGAGTGCCCGTGTGCTGGAGGGCAGTACAATGAGATAATTGACCGTGGCACCATTATCTAACCATGCCTTCAGCTCTGGGTGCATAAATCACATCACAGTCAATTATCTCACTAAAGGGCCCCCAACAGCGGGCTCTATTGCTTAATTAGGCTCTTGAGGTGAAGCCAACCTCATGTCTGCGCGGTTGCCAGACATCTTAATGTGAGTGGTGGGGATGGGGTGGGGTGGGTTGGATCTGCTTTGCAGGCTGAAGGAAAGAATAGGAAAGTCATTGTGTTCCCCTACAGGAACTGTGAGTACGGCTTGAAGGGGCTGGCACCCTCTCAGCCACCCTCTGCAGAGGCAGGAAAGGCAGTGTACAGGCATGGCAGGCACTTTCTTTTAGGAAAACTTGCTGTTATTATAAGGAGGGGGAGGGAAATGTGTCTCCCAGAGATGTGGGAACAAATGTGACTCTGGAACATGTTGCTCTCACTTGGAGCACTTTGTTCCTCACACGGGGAAACGATGTTTGACAGCCCGTTGCCATCAGGCACAGACTATGAGTGAATGAGAGCTGGGGAGTGAAGAAAGCAAAGAGTCTGATGGTCCTTTTCCTCCCTCCAAGCCCCAGGGAACAGGAGGGAAGGCTCACCCTGACCCTAAGGAGGTTTCAGCCTTCAGAACTTGGCGATCCAGCTTGGCATGGCTTGTGCCCTAGAACTTCTGTCTCCACCACTGTATCAGCACAGTGCTCCCCTGCTCTGTATTCCTCTCTTCTTTTCCACTTCATCTAGTTTTCCTCCAATTTATCAATCCTCCACTTACGCACTTTACCGTCACCAGCAGAACTGTGCTCATTTCCAACAGCCACTAACTGGTCCCACCGGTCCTACCCTGTCTGCCCACCTCTGTCCTCCTTTGTGCCTCTCCGTACTAGCCCTTTAGCTCAAACACAGACCTTTTTGGGACAGGGATGGTCATTTTTCTGGATGCTGCCTTGTGAACGTTTGAACAGCCAGGGAACAAAGAATCCGAGAGATCTCCAGCAACCAGCTGGAAGCCTGTTCCATCAGGAGAGGAACTGTTGAGTTAGAAGCCATTAAGAGTATGAAGCAAAGGGGCCGGCTGGAAGCGCGGCTAGATTTATGCAACCCTTTTTGTTAGAACAATAATGGTGCTGATGATGGAGGGCTGTACCTCCTGAGGGCTGCACGGCAAGGGGACTGGCTGAAAATGAAGCAGAAAACAGTTGAAGAGCAACCGCGGTGTTAGGGAATGTGGCTAAGTAGGTGTGAACGTGCATGTCCACCAGCAGGTGGGGAGCTCCAGGGCGCTGAGGATGCAGATAATTTTTGGTGCTGGGATTACCAAGAAGATGCCCGTTTCCTGATAGATAATCCATTGCGTGCAGCTTGGCCAGGAGAAGGACAGTGACCCAACTCACCTTGGAGCAGGGTGTAGAAGGCTCCCGAAGCTGACAAATTGGTCGTTATCGTGACATCATCCTTGCTGGAGGTTTCCACCTGGACGTGCACGGAGCTGTCGGTATCGCTGCGGAAGCTGCTCACTTGGCCAGTAGGGAAGGTCACGTTGGTCAGGCGCCCAAAGCTGTCGTACCTGAAAGGGAGGATGGAGTGAACTCAACGGCATCAACAGAGGAGTGGGACACAGGAAGCACCCTATAAAGCAGAGAAGAAGTTTTGAAGTCTTCACCCAGACTTTTCCCCAGAGGAAAATGCATCGTCCGACTGCCAGTCTGTCGCCTTTTTTTGGCTTCATGGGAAGAAACTGCACAACTTTTAGCTGAAGAAAACCAAGGAAAGAACTGAAAATGACTAAGTAAGAATTACCCTGTAATTTAACAACGTTTTCCTGATATGTATCACCTGCACTGTGCTTCTTGTTTTACAAGAGTAACTTTATTTCCCATGCATTGTGCTATGACTTATGGACAAGCACTGACTCATGCATCCCGTCTAGAAGAACTAGGAGTTTCTGAAGGCCACCGTTTTGTCTGCCTGTGTCCTCTTCAGTGATTTTTTTTTTTTTCTTATCTTATTTTAACACCTAATGTTAAGGTAGAAGCAAGGACCTGGGAGATTGGTGACATCAGGTAGAGAGCTGTCCTTTGTGAACATGGTGTAGAGCCCTGAGCACAGCTGAGACCCCCATGCCTACCTTTTACTGTTCCTAGGACCATCTGGAAGGACTGATTTAAAAGTGTAAAAAAGCAGCCCAGTTTTCACCCCTACTGCGTCCTTGGCTTTTCCGGCCAGGGAGTCAACATAAGCACCATCTGGGAAGGTTTCTGTGATGTGGACACCTGTGTACCAGGACCCAGATGAAATAAGCCACATGCATGCAGGCCCCACAGCAGGTAGCAAGCTGGGGAGTTATTTTCCAATAAAAGGAGAAGCAGACATCTGTTCCCACCAGCCTCCTGAGTTGACAGAGCAAACACACCATCCTGCCTCCTGTTTGTGGCATTGCAAAAAAAGGTGTCCTTGGGTCACAGACTGAGCTAAGCGCAGTGGGTTGGCAAGGGACCTTTGCAGCGAGGCTATTGTAGATGGACACGGAGAGCAGCAGGAAGCTCTACTGGCTTACTTCGGGAGAGCTGTTGGACCTTCTCATGAGATCCCTTCAGAGAAGGGATATTTAAATAGTTAGGGAGAAGCAGTAGAAAAAAATCCAGCAAAAGCAATCAGTGATAAATGTTTGACCTGATGGAGCGTGACCAGAGAAGGACACAAAGATGAACAGAGTGCTGGAGCCCCTCTGCTGTGAGGACAGGCTGGGAGAGTTGGGGGTGTTCAGCCTGGAGAAAAGAAGGCTCCGGGGAGACCTTATAGTGGCCTTCCAGTAATTTAAAGGGGCCTACAAGAAAGCTGGAGAGGGACTTTTTCCAAGGGCATGTAGTGATAGGACAAGGGGTGATGGCTTCAAACTGGAAGAGGGGAGATTTGGATTAAATCTCAGGAAGAAATTTTTCAGCATGAGGGTGGTGAGACACTGGCCCAGGTTGCTCAGAGAAGCTGTGGCTGCCCCATCCCTGGAGGTTCAAGGCCAGGTTGGACAGGGCTTGGAGCAACCTCATCTCGCGGGAGGTGTCCCTGCCCAGGGCAGGGTGTGCTGGAATTGGATGATCTTTACAGTCCCTTCCAACCCAAAGCATTCTATGATTCTATGACCTTTTTCAAGTCCTGCCCACATATCATTTAAGAATAATTTATATGACATATAAGAAGATCATATCAAGAAAACATATCACTTAGGGATGCAAAGTGAATGGTGGGTGAACAGAAAGAACTTGCTCTCCTGCAACACCCAGTGGTAAGACTTTGATGGAGCACAGTGTCCAGTGAATGGCACTGTTCCTCAGAATGATCAGGTATTGTAAATGATACATTAAGGATGAGAAACTTAGAAAGCGTGACCAAAGAAGCAAAGCCAAAAGAAATGAGTTAATTTAGAAGAGGGGAAACAAGGAAGTGGGAAGATGCCACCCTGACTATGATTGTCCTGAAGAGGATTATAATTAATTGTTCATCATGTCTACTGAGGATGTGACAAAAAATAATCAGCTTGAATGAAAACAAGGAAGGGAAGGGAAGGGAAGGGAAGGGAAGGGAAGGGAAGGTTGTGGGAAGGAAAGGAAAGGAAAGGAAAGGTCTTGAACTGCAACCCACAAGAGATCCAGAGGCAGCTGTCGGACTGGCTCTGCACTATACAGAAAAATAAATTCGTCTCCTCTTTCATTGTCTTTTTTCCAAATTTGTTCACAGTGCTGGTACTCCACTTGTGACAACATGCTGGCAGTGACTTAGTGTGAGGAAGGGCTAGTCGAAAAGGTGATTTTTGTTCAAGTTTAATATTTAGCCTATAGTGACTAAGTGGGTGAGCTCACGGCAAGTCTCCAGCGCTTGGATTTGGAGACACCATCGTGTGAGGCTTTTCTTGCCCACTGGGCAGAGGGGGAGGCAGGAAGGTAGAAGAAAGCATTTGGCCCTCTGCAGTGTCAGCCTATCAGTCATGGGATTATCCACGCACAGAGGACGGAGCAGCTTTGCCCTTTCCCTCCAAGATCTTGGCAGTCAGTGAGCCACTTGTGAAATGGTGAAGAAAGACAAAAAAAAAAAAAAGAAAAAAAAAAAAAAAAAAAAAAAGAAAGGATAGGAATTCAGGACTGCATTGCAGGAGTTTGGCAGGGACCAGTTAAAGCTTTTCCAAGCAGCTAGCAGCACACAGCTTGGATCTAAACTGAACCTCGCAGGAGCCAGAACTAAAGTGCTCTCAGCATCCAGCACTTTGCTCCGTGTCTGCGCTGCCCTGTTTGCACTGAGGTATGCCTTTCGATTGTGCTTTCCGCACAGTCATCTGCACGTCTCCTCCTGAAACAGTATGTGAGTTTTAAACTGAAAACATCACAGGTGATATCATTACCTCATTTGCTGGGACAGGACACAAGGGACATGATTTAGACTCTCCCTTGAGCAAAGCAAACACTGTTATTGCTAAAGGTGCGTGGTGTAACACCTCAAATTCTTTCTACCATGACATCAATAGTCCTATATATAAACCAGTCTGAACTGTAAGGGTAGACTCAGATCCCAAATGCTCCCAAATTCAAGGAAGACAGATCTGAATTTAACACCTTTTACTTGGTACTGTTAGCAACTGGAAGGGATTTATTTACACAGCTCAATTTAAATGTTAAGAAATGAGCTGCTCCTGAAACGGAGCCTAATTCACTTCCTAAAAATAATGGGACAAGTCTAGATGCGCTGCACTGAAGTCTAAAGGGTGAGTTTGCTGTGATACAGGTGTGAGCGTGAAAGCGAGCAGGTCTGCGGATTAGGGAAAGAAGGAGAGCAAAAGCCAGGATGGAGGCAGGGAGCTTGTTCATGTGCCAGACATGGCTGCTATTTCATTTAAGCGCTGAGTCAATGTCCTGTAAGTCGTATGTTTTATCCTAATTGAACGACACTCAGCACCATGCTGGGAGTCAGCACAAAACCTCACGTGTTCCACAGAAAGCCTCAAAAACCTGTAGATACCCAGTTTAACAGACCCAAGAAACAGCTGCAGCCACCCAGTGCCTTAAACTCTATTCCTGGACATCCAGCTCCCAGCACCTTCACAAACAGTCCTCCAACTCTCTGCTGGGCAAACGTGATATTTGCAAATATGCCAATATGCCAGTAACCTTTTCCTGTGCAAAACGGGTTAAAATAGCAAGAAAAAAGGCCGTGAAAGAGTGTGATGGTGCCTAGACCTTTGTGCACACATTTTTCTTTTTAAGTCAAAATGACTAAGTACAATATGCATAATTTTTCACAGTTAGGTTTTTACAGCTGTACAAAGCTCGCACTACAGGGGACAACTTCACCCAGGGCAAGGATTTCCATCTGGGACTTTGGGTCCTGAGAAGCAAAGCTTGTTTTGGGCCAGAACAGTCTGGAACCGTGTGCTGGAATTGGTTTAAGATGTCTGCACGTGTACATTAGACTTTCGGCACCTCCTTAGTCACCCCATTAGCCTCTGTCAGAAGTAACCTGGGCCATCTGTGCTTCCTGCATTTGCAAGAGCTGCTACATGTCCACCCAGGAGTGAGGAGGGGACCTTCCACTGTCACTTTTGGGGGGACAGCTCACCTCTTTGCAGCTGCAAGGAGCTCACGCCTTACAACGGGAGAAATGCGAGAAGGCAGCAAAATTAGACTGCTCCCATTTTTAGTATTATTTTTAATTGGTGGCAGCTGAAGTGTAAAACACGTCCAGACAAAAACTCCTTTTAGCACTGTGGTGGCAATGCAAAAGGAGGTGCAGGAAGCCGGTTAGTAGGGACACACACAGCACTTTCCTCTTGGCGAGCAGTTCCTTTTCTCTTTTGTGTTTTGCTCAGGACTGGAGCACATTTTCCCCTTTTCCCTTGACTTAGATCCCACAGCACATACCTGATATCATCTACCACATACCCACCGTCTCCCGGGATGCATCAGCCTGAAGACTTCCACATCCCAAACAGATAATGTGCTTAATGAGTTAAATGCGTCGGTTCCTTCTACCTCTGCTTTCAGCCCTTTAAAGGCACTTACAGGGCACATCCTCAGCTTGGGGAGGAGGAATGCCAAGCTCTTATGTAGCTGCAGGTGCACCCTGCTCTTTGCAGTGAGATAAATCTCTCCTAGTCACCTCATTTTGCAGCTAAGCTGCCGAGGCTTGCTTCCACCGTTCTCGGGATTTAGGGGTGGGCCAGTTTTCATCACAGCCTAAGACTTCTGTGTTCTCCAAATGCTCTGAAAGCGCCAGAATTAAGGAAATACTGAAACGCGGGAGCGCGCACAGCCACTGGGAACGATGAATTCATCACCTGCTAACGCAGCTGCTGCCTCCCATTCAAACCTGCTGCAAAGACTCAGCGCTTACAATTACAGTGACAATTATTAGGCCAGCAAAGGAAGCCGTTGCCATCCATTCCCCATTGGAAACGTATTTAGCTAAGGTTCAATGCACAGAATTAAAATGGTATTTGGTGCTTATGAGGCCTAATTGTTAGCTTGTAAACATTCAGAGCTTTCATTTATCACATTACCATTGTGTAGAGACCTGGGCCTTGGGAATTACAGAGAGCATCCTAAGTACCGTCTATTCAGAAATCAATTCCTTGCCTGAGTTTCCTCATTTTAGCTTTTTCACATTTCATCAGCCTTTTAAAACTACAAGTCAAATAGATTGGGAAAAAAAATCACTAAAATAATACTGCATTTAGTGCCAAAGTGTCCTAATGTACTTTGCAAACTATATTTTGTGTGAGATTATACAGACATGCACCCGCTGCCTCTGAACAAGCTCGCCTCTTCACAATTTTTCAAACAACATTAAACACAACATTAAAAATAAATCTATAACAGACAAACCGATACTACTCAAATACGTATGAAGGCAAGCCCTCTCCCTAATGACACAAGGCCAGGTTGCAGCCACCATCTGCAGAATTTTCTGACCTCCCAAACGAGAAGAGGAAGATCTCTCTCTCTCCAGTAGCTTTTACGATACTCATAATTCCCTTTTTTTTTTCCAACTAAACTCTGACACCAGGCATCCATTTCAGGCCAGGCCAACGGCTCAAAACACGACCTCACAACTTAGTGAGAGTACTGGAGAAGTACTACTTTATCGTGGCGCTTAGCGGAATTTCACTGTAACTTCTTCAGAGGAACAATGATGAGAATCTAATTATTTTATCATGAAGAAATTGTGGAGCAAATAAATCTTCCTAATAGAGGAGAGGGAGCGAAAGCCAAAGGTGGCTTGTGTTTCTCATACTCTGCTGGAGCAGCAAGAGAGCCTCACTTGAACTGCTTTAAACCAAAGACACCACCAAATCCCATAAAACTCAATGTGTGACCTGAGATATCATCAGGTGACAAAAGGACGTTATTAATGCAGTAAGCTAGCTTTTCTTCGAGTCAAGAGGTAGCCGCTCCTCTAAAGCTAATTAGTGTTATTTATCTCTCTTTTTGACTAAGAGAGAGAAAATTGCAAAGCCTTTATGCCAACTACACGGCAGACTGAGCCTGCATCTCACTGTGGGGTAGATGTTGACCATGATGTCCAGTTTTGGTACTCCAGTCGCCCAGACCAGGGCATTGGCCGGGGCACCAGTCCCTGCTGGTGCTGGGGTAGGACCTCTGCTGAGTCCTGGGGATGTTGTTGGGAAGCCATCCAAGGTCCTCCTGCATGCTCGGTCCAGCTGGCTCCTACCTTCCACCCATTAGAGTGTGTGAGGTTTGGCAGAGCTTGGTTCTCTGTAAAACAACATCCTGCGTTACGGGTCAAAGCTCCCCTTACTGCCCCTCTGAAGATCTGGCTCCACAAGACCCTTCGCCTTCCAGGCAGCTGTGAGCCACTTCTTCAGCAGTCCATGAAAAGGTTTTGAATTTCTGGGCTTGGCTGCAGTGGTGTGTAAGTATTTCATTCTGTATGGGAGGAGGTGACCTTCGAAACTAATTGGGCACACAAAAGACCTAAGAGAAAGAGCCTCATTTGGGCTAAATAATGCATAGAACGTTTGACTTTGGCTCAGAGGGAAATTGAATTAACGTACAGTGATACCATCTCAATGAGCTAATCAAGATAATTGCCGTATTCTTGATTTAAACAAATACATTAATAAGAATTTCCGGATTCTGAACCAGATAAACAGCAACTGCTAAGCAACTTTGTAAAGGCTGGGAGCAATTTTTTTAGGTCAAGTGAAAAAGCAGCAATAACAAAGCAGCAAGTAGTCACACAGCATCCTTTGTCTTTGACTTGAGGAGCTGAACAACAAGAAGCCGTTCCCCTGGCAGAATTTCCAGATCAACTTCCTCTGCTGCTGATTACCACTGTCACAGGTTCAATGGGAAGGCAAGTCTTTAATCCAGTTACTGGACAAGCTGAGCTGCATTGCATTAATTGACAGCGAATGTCAAGCCCTCTGCGGAGGCAGAGAAGGTCTACATAATGCTAAAACTCTCAAAGAAGTCCTAGATAGGCCTTTGGGGACAGGCTAATTACTGCAGAGAGCGATGTTTCAGTCTCAAAAGAAAGGGAAACGGCACACCATTATATACTGAACCTTACTCAGCGCTAAACCCAGTAACGCAGGGTTGTTACAGCAGGCTTTGGTGTGGGATGTGCGAAAGGAAGAGCCGTAAGTGCTGCGAGCAAGTCTGCCACCACCTGAAGACAGCACCTCTCTCCTTCCCCCGCAGAAATGAAGGGACAATGTGCCAGCCCAGCCTGAAGCCTTGGAGGATCCGGATTTCCTGGTGTGCCCTGGAGACAGACCTCCAGTACCGCGTCAATGCATCCCGCCTCCTTCTCTCCTCTCCAGAGTCACACCAACATGCCCACGTGTCACAGCTCTTTGCAGCCTTATGATAAAGGCTGAGAAATGCCCTGGCAAGAGCAACAACGGAAGGAGAACCAGAGATGTTGGATGTGTACACATGTAGCGTTGCCACTCATGCAACACCATTGCTCTTTCATGTTGGGCATGTGGTTTATGGTCCTCTGCAGGCAGTCAGGTAAAGGTAAATCTTATTATATTCTTATATTATATTCTTCATGGGCCCACTCATGCAGTGTAAACTTGCCAGCTGGATTTATGTTGACTCTTAACTTTTTAAACAGTGGTGTCCAGCCTGCCTTAGCCTATAAACAACTATTACGTGCTGTGAGAAACACGAAGCTTTTGCTCAGAGTCAGATTTGATGTCTTTATTTCCTTGGCCACCAGTAAAACAGAAATATGAGCGTCACCTTCCCCCTCAACCAGGACTGAAAACTACTCAGAGCACCTTCCAGCCGCTCACAGGATTTCTCTAAATCACTTAAACTTCCCCAGTGTAAGTTTCCCGATGTTCTGATACAGAAGGCAATAACCCAAAAATATAGAATGCTGATTTGGTTTACATCATCTTCTGTGGCTTCTTGGATATTAAAGAACTTAGATTTCATCCTGCCATGCCTGCAGTCATCCCTGCAGTTTGTGTTTGACTCGTGCAAATCTGGTGAGGGTATATCTTATGGAAGGCATCCAGAGTCACGATCTGAGATACCAAGAAATGGAGAATATAAATATACTGCTTCTCACGGTTGGCAGCTCTACTGGTTAGGTAATCTCAGCTTTAAAAAATCACGCCTTCCTGTCAACTTGAATGTCTCTAGCTTTGCTTTCCAACACCTGACTCTTCTCGAGTGTTTATCTGCTAGATTAAGAGTCCCTCTGTAGGTGATAGTTTTGTGCTGACATGCTGTGATCTAGACACTTCCCAGTCTTCTTCATGCAAAGATAAATAGATCAAGACTTCTTAGTTCACCAACATAAAGCACCTTCTCCCCACAAATGCACTTTTGTAGTGTTTTGCTGCACAGCTTTCAATTTTCACTGTCCTTCATAAATTGCAAACATCAGAACCGACACTATTAGTCTCATCAATGCTGTACAGGGACAAAATCAGCTTCCTACTGTCCACTACAAGTAGAGTGGGATGAGTAAATGTATTCATTTTGTTTGTCCGTCCAAGCAACAAGTTAGACAGATTTGCCAGGGAATTATGCTGAGACACCACACTGAACAGCTTGATGCCTTGCTCACTGCAGCCTAGGAGAAATTGCTCAGTCCTGTTCTTTCAATCTGATCTGATGCAACCTGGCATCAGACTATACAAGAACGTATTTTGTTTAAATGAAACATACTTTATCAAGCAATCTATGTATCTCACTTTTACTTACTAACCTTCTCATTTTATCAGTTCTGATTTTATTTTTCCCGACGATGCATGCGAAACCTGGGTAGAATCAATCCCTGCCAATTCGCCCAAAACACCCCCTTGGATCATTTCCTACTGCTGATTACCTTTTGAGAGCTACCATAGAGCAAGTTCTTCAGCCAGTTGATATGTACTTTTCACAGCTGAGAAGAAGAGCAGACTGATGTGCTTTCCAAGCCCCTAGTGGACAGGTTAGGATAGGATCAGATAGGACAGGATGGGACGGGAAGGGATAGGATAGGATAGGATAGGATAGGATAGGATAGGATAGGATAGGATAGGGTAGGATAGGATAGGATAGGGTAGGATGAAAAGTGACAGTCTCTGATTCAAGCAAGGAAGATTTAGACTGAGCACATCAAAAAGCTTTCTAACAATGACAGTAAGACAGGTAAATACATTGTTATGACTAGCAATATTTATGATTAACTTAGATGGCTTTGATTGGGTATGTTTTTTAGACCAAATTGTGGTCATTGGCAATGTAAACATCTGTTTCTGAGCTAATCATTCTGGACTACTTTTACAGAGAGAAACCTTCAGAATACAACTCGTCTCATCTCTTCCTAAAGCAGACACCTGACGTAACTCATGAGAAACTCACCTTGAAAGTGCCTGTTTCTCGCCATTGCCTCTAAAGGGACGTTGAGGTAACTAATTCAGATATAGACTTTTACCTTGCAGTTCTATAAAGTTGCATCAGAATCTGTCAGGAACAGTTAAACAGAGATAAGTGATCATGGGCTTGGATGAGATATCTCTGAAGACACATTCCCAATTCTATTTTCAGTGATGCTGTGCTATCATATAGTGCTGACTTGCTTAAGTCAAGATTTCCATAGTCTAACCACTGGAGAATACTGTCTTCCATTTAGCTCTAAAAAGCTTTCTTATGACTCTTCTGAAGTGCATAAAAGGACCAGAATGATGACTTTCACAAATGCTCTATTTTGTTGGACAGCAAGAAATAATGGATCACTGTTATAAATATATCCACAGAGTAAGTTGGATTTTAGCTTCTGTCTCATTTTATCTCCTTTATATTTTCAGTCACACTTTTAAATAAAAGATTATGCGTAAGGTACAAATCTGACAATTATTGTCTGTAATGTTTAGTTTGCATCACTGTCCACGGCTACTGATGGGGCCAGTCTTTTTTCAGTGGTGCCCAGTGATAGGACAAGAGGTAACGGGCACAAACTTGACCATAGGTGGTTCCATCTGGACATGAGGAGGAACTTCTTGACTTTGAGGGTGGCAGAGCACTGGCACAGGCTGCCCAGAGAGGTGGTGGAGTCCCTGACTCTGAAGACATTCAAAACACCATCCTGTGCAACCTGCTGTAGGTGGCCCTGCTCTGGCAGGGAGGTTGGACTAGATGATCTCCAGAGGTCCCTTCCAACCCCTGACATTCTGTGATTCTGTGGTCTGTTTTCAATGACACTTGGGGTGCTTGAAACTATTGGTTTCTTTGCAAAAAGAAAATATGTCCTTGATTTAGCACAATGGTCCTGACAATACAGCGGGCTTCCGCTCCTATAGAGAAAAACACCCTGTCTCCTCCCCAAAGTCTCCCTCAAACAAATTCAAGGTAAGAGATGGAAGGGTGTTAACTTTGATTTCATGAGGAATATTGCTATAGTAATTGCAACCAGAACATTGACGGAATGCAAATAACCTTTCAAAAGATTCGTCACAGAGTTTCCATCAGTTCTTTTTGAGGCAGGAGCAGTAATAGTGAGTATTAAGCGAAGAAATTTGAAATTGGGCCTGGAACATTTTAAAGAAAGAACCAAAGCAACTGCATGCCTACCACACAAATATGTGGTTTTAGCCAGCTCTCCTTCACCGAGTCTCTTTTTTTTTTACAGTTTTTTTCTTTGTAATCTTGGGAACTGTCTATTTTAGCCAAATTGGACTCTTACAATGGATCTATTATTATGGTCGCGGAACACTTCCATGTAACCACACAAACCATATGGGAAATTATGCACTAAAAGGAGCGTTTCAAAGAGGCTAGTCTTGAAAATAAAAATGAAATGAAGGAAGAGGAAAGGGAAAGGGTTCTCAACAGCAGAATGAATTTGCAGACCATCCTTCTGGATGCCCTTCATTCAGTTAACTATCTTTTTCCTATTTGATATCAGAAGTGTGTTGTCTTTGTGGTACTTATAAGCAGGGAATTGCTAACAGTAACACAAAAAAAGAAGTACAAAACTTCAGGTCACTGCCATCTCTGGGTTTTTCAATGCACCCTGTCTTCTCTCAGCTGAAAAACTCTTTGTAGCAAGGATGGTCTTGAACAGTTCTGAGACTATTTTTAAAGCTTAGCGAGGCCAATAACAACAATAGAAACCGAGCAGTCCATTAATTACAGAATCGTTTTCTGAGCAAGTTGTCATTAGTCATTGCCAGTTGTCATTCTACATCAGCCATTTCAAACAAGCTTAAAAAAAGAGACACTGCAGCATAGCAAGTAGGTGAAAAGCTGCAAAAAAGAGGATCTGACGGAACTTTCACACTTCCAAGGTTTTCAAAGCCAAGCAAAATTCTCTGACATGTAGCCTAAATCCCCAGCCCCAACTACACTTAAGGAGAATCAGGTGTCCAAACTACTTAGCTGATTTAGAAAAACTCAGCAGAAACTCTCTCTGACTCTTGGCTTGGCAGAGGGACTTTATTCAAACTCTAATGCACTTACTTCTAGTACGACGTGTTTGTGAGAGACCTAACATTCTCTGTTCTGGCCATCTTATTTGGACAATAATCCTGTTCAGGGAATTAAATTCTATCAATCTTGCATGGTACAGAGAACACAGAATGAAGTCAGCAGCACAATATTCATAATATACTTACTCATAAAACGTTGTCCAACCATTTTCATTGCTTTTGGTGGCAAGGAGACCGGAGTTGCCGTGGTACGTCATCATGGCCACTTCATGCCCCTGTGTTGTTACGCTCTTGAGGGCGCTGTTGGTACCGATTGTCACCCAGTAGACTTGGCCATCGGGGACCACCAGCCAGAGGGGCATCCCTGTGGAATCTCTTCGGATATTGACTAAGTTGCCATTATTATCAGTGATCAGGGTTATATCTCCATCTCCGGAATAAGTAAAATTGTAAAGATAATCTCCAGTGGTAAGGCTCTGAGTATAAAGGTGCTTACCGCTGGTGTCAAACAAGTAGAGTTCCTGGTCTATGGGTGAGGATAACTCATACAGATTTTGCGTGTTGAGGAACGGTTTGTTTTTCCGAATAAAGCGGATTCGGATATTTCCAAGGTCAGCGACGTACAGCTCCCCATCTGCACACACCGCAAGGGAGGATGGCGCATTGAGCTTGGCATCCTTGGCATAGCCATCGTCCCCCGAGAAGCAGTCACAGTTAGCATCGTTCTTGCAGTCACAGCTGCTTGGCGCACCGGCAACGAGAGAAATCTCTCCGTTGGTGGTGACCTGCCTGATGCGGTTGATCTTTTTCTCATCAGTCTCAGCAATATACAGGACCCCGTTATGGGAGACGGCCAAGGCGGTAGCCGACTCCAGGGTGGCGTGGATTGCCACCTTGCTAAGGAGAAAGTGATCCATGCCTGGCACCTGGCAATGCATGGGCCTCCCCGCCACAATGCGCACTTGGTGGTTCTCAGATATCTGTAACACAACGTTATTGTCCAGCACATACAGGGAATTATCCATCGGATTGACTGCCAGATCCGTGGGCCATTCTAGACGAACCTTAATAGTAAAGCAACACAAGGAAATTATTATAGCAAGACCTTTTTTCACTGCATGATTGCTATAAATCAACCGCAACGAGGATGCTTCAGCATGGATTAAAGAGACAAAGGGTAAACCAAACGCAACTAATTATTATTGCTTGATGTGCTGGCCATAGAGGACACAACTCTGGTGTGAGTGAGGGGGCTTAGCTCCCTGTCACATGAGGGAGACACACGTGGACATCCACACTCTGCACTCCCTGGTGGGAGCAGGGTGATGGGCAGAGGTTGACCCTCCTCAGCTCTTGCTCTGCACCATGGCTTGTCTCTGCTTCTCCACCTTGGTGTGAGGTGTCAGGTGCTGTGGGAAGGGGCACCAGTGCCCAGGGAACTCAGGAGTAAGCAAGAAGATTCAAGTTGGATTTCCCCTCTCCAAACCATGCTAAGCTCTTTGAATCAACAGAGCCTGGACATGATTCCCGGGACTGGGAATTCTGTTGTGTGAAGTGCTGTGAAATCAGTCAAACAAAACAATGATCCTTTTACTAAAGGATTTTCTAGACAAGTGGCACCACAGCTCTTCTGGGTGAGTGACAAGGAAGGATAGACACAAAACTGGCAGCTGTGTCAGCATGTGTATATGTCTAAGTTATAACCACCTGTTTTCTGCTTGACGCTGCAAAAATGCAAAATAGCAATTCGCAAGAAATTCAGGCAATTTCAATCCGTGGAATAAAATACTTGTGTCTTCACAGTGGTTTTCACTTTTATTTATTTATTTTTAGCATAATGGAAGAATAATTCCACTCAAGATTCCACTCAATCACTCAAGTAATAGTGACACATCACAGTTCTACACTGATAAGCCATACACACAAATAAACCTAAAAAGTGACTGGTAACACCACGAGTGGGTGAGCACTAGCAGGTCTCTATTTCTAGCTCTACTTCTGCAACACACTGTCTTTTCAAGTCAGTCTACTCTTTTAGTTGCCAAACCTAAGAAAAGTTTACCAGCAGAATTCAGGGTAATTTTTTTTTTTTTTTTTTTCTGAAGAACTGTAAGGTGTGCATTTCTTCGATTATTTTATCTTACTTCAGGTTTATATAGAAAAATAAAGTCAACGTTGTGCTGTTGGGAACCAATCAATGCTTAAATGTTTTCCTAATGGTGCATCTTCCCCATAGTAGAAGTGTGAAGGGTAACTGGAGATGAACAACTGTGAAGAAGGCTTTTGGTCACCTCCAGCCAGGCTTTTAAATAGATTTTCAATTAGTTAGAAAGAATTGCTATTCTGCTTGTATGCTCCCTTTCCGTCAGCCAGGCAACTCTAAACGATGGCAAATTGACTTGATACCTAGTGGTTAACTGAGAAACTGACCTTTTTGTGCCATTTTCCCTGCACCCATGAGTTTTTTTCCTCTGTACCCAAAGGCATGATGTGCTGTGACTGAGGGCTCTGGGATCTGGGCACACTCAAAGCTGTGCAATTCCAGAATCTCCCTGTTTCTTTGTTCCAAACTTTCCTCTCCCACCATCTGTCTCAGTTGCTGCTGCTTCTCATTTGTCTGAGGTGAGTAAGTTCATTTGCATCTATAAGGTGGCAACCTTTTTGGAAGGAGGATGCTCAAGTCCAGCAAACCATCTCTCCCTGCAGTTTCATTTAACACCAAGAACATGAAGAGGCCCGTTAAGCTCTAGAGGCACACAGGAACTTCCTATTTTTAAAGCCTGTATTGAACATCTCTGCCACAGCCATGCTTTACTTTTGATGCTTCTATTCATGTTTAAATCCCTTCTCAACTTTATTTTTTAAAGACCATCAGGTGCAAGGTATTTAGTTTATTGTGCCTCATAATGGCTGGGCTTGTAAAACTTAATTTTCATGGGTAAGCAGTGTGCTGAGCTCTGCCTAGCCTGGCTCTCTGTGTGCAAAATTTCCTTCCTTTTCTCAGCTCCTGGCCTATTTTAACCCTTCCTGTAGTAAAACATTATAGCCTGTGGTTTTCTCTTTAATAATGCATGCCTCCATCCCTTCCAGTGGTCTTTAAGCTCCGCAGCCTTGAGTTAGCATCAAGAGCTGAGTTTATTCTGAACTGACAGGGGAATTTTCAATTTCTTAAAAATCATTCCTTGTCAACATCGGCAGCTAAATATTTCATGTCCTCGTGTCCCAGGGAGCCTCAGGGACCTGGCAGAAAAGACCCTTCTAGCCCCTGTAAATGATGAGAAGCTACTTCCCAAGCTGGGTTTGTTTTTTTTTTTTTTGTTTTTTTTTGGTTTATTTTTGCCTGGTTTGGGTTGTTTGGTGTTTTGGGGTTTTTTTAATTAAACTTGTTTTCAGTGCATTTGCCCAATACATTAGGGGTTAATCTGCCCATCACAGTACAGGTTAATCTAAAAATGGCTCCTGTCATTTTATGAAGGGAAAGAAAGAGTCTTCAGCTGGTACATTTTAGCTCATCTTAGAAGTATTTAAATGTGCCATTGGTATACATATAAGCCCCATAACCTGCAAGAAAATAATTTTTAAAGCCTGAATCCACAATGGTCTTGTTGTAACTGCCCCTGAAACTCAGATAAAGAAAAAGCTACGCCTGTCAGATGGGAAACATACTACAAGATGGCCTTTAACCAGCAAAATTTGCTCCTAATAGAAGGCATGAGAGCTTTTAAACTCATAATTTCAGCTTGTTCATAAATTGAGGACAGTGGGAACCAGTTGCAAAGAAGCAAAAATAATCTTTTCAAATTAGAGGGAAAAACAAGAAGAACAGGTTCCATATGGGAGCACGGAAATTATCTAGGTAGCTACAAAGAGGAAACCCCATGGGCATCTATTGTGGCTGAATAACAGTACTTAGCCCTCCAGCTATGATCTATATTTTCATAGGGAAGGGCAACATTCTTGTAGGCAGGCAAACAACAAGTGGCACAAAGGCTTCAAAGGACACTATCTCTAAACTGGCACAATCTGACAGGTTGGCCAGCACCCCACAAAATCAAGTGCTGGGCTGTAACAGATTTCTCTTCTGCACCATCCAGAAGTAAGGCAATCATCAAACCGAGATTTCTTTTTCTCTGGGTTTTTTTTTTTCTTTTTTTTTTTTTTTCTCTTTCCACCTTTAAGCAGCAGGACTTAAAAGCCCAGCATGATGGTAGCTGCAACCAATTTGCAATCTGATGCAATTCAAGATTCTTGTTTTCCTGCTGTTGCTAATTTTGGCACCACAGCCTCCAATCAGTATTTCCTAGATGCTAATTTGATTCAGGTCTAGAATTGTGCTGGGCTGAATTAGGTTGGGGGGAAGCAAAAGAAAAAATCATGTTGAGCTAAGTTGTTATAACGGGGTATGGCATATAGTCCTGCTAAAATGAGTACTGCTGCCTGGCCTTTTTTAGTTTAAAGCAACTAGTTTTTTGAGAAATAAGCCTAATGAAACTGGCCTTCCCAGGAATCTGTGCCTCCCAGCTCATTGAGAGCTTAGACAGACGTCTCTTCTGTGGCTGGGACATCTTTAAGATCTCTCTCCCCAGAGATCTCTGAGTTAGGTCAACTAGGTCTTTCCTTCAGTCTTTATAGGATCTTTCTTTTTGACCCAGTCATTTTCATACCACAAAATATGTAGAGATTTAGTTCTCCTTGAGCCCTTATCTTTGTTAAACCTGCAGAGGCACACAGACATGCTGACAGAGTGAAGGCATAGGCTTCTGTTCTGTGGAAACCCAACCGAAACGTTGTCTTACCTGAGAAATGTCCATGACAGAGTCACAGCTGAGAGGCCGAGCGGATGTCAAATCATTGGAACCCAACACAGTTGAGATGATCCCATTCTGGTCAATCCGCCTGATCATAGTGCCATCCACAAAGTAAATCAGCCCAAACTTGTCCACGGTGATGCCTGGACAGGGAAAAAGCAAGACAGTCAGAAAGGAACGGCAACCTGGCAATTATGAGGTTGGAAGACAATGCCTGGATTGATGGTCATACAAGAGTAAGACCACTGGGTCGGTTGGGAGCAATGTATTTTATGGCATTCAAAAGGGATGAGATGAGAGTTGGACATGTGGGAGTCCTGGTTATCAGGAGCTTTGAACTGGCACCATTCCACGGAAAGCACTTGCAACTGGTACATGGGGCAATTTAGAAATCCCTGCTTGCTTCTGGAAAAAGGGCACGGCATTCGGTGAGCCGCTGAAAGGAAAAGGTTTTCTAATAACTGTATGTTCAGAAACATGGTGTTATTTTGCTCGTGGTATGAATATTAAGCCATGCAGAGGAAAGTGTTACCCTGGTGAATCTTTCAGAAACGGCAATGAAAAAGGCTGCGAAAGATCCATCAGGTCAATCAAATACCAGATGGATAAATGTGGAAGGGTTTTTCCTAGGATAATCCTACTAACCTACAGTATTTCACCTGTTTCTGAGCTCTGCTAGGTGATTCCTCTCATTTTCCAACCCCCCTTTGTAGACATACTCCTGTCAGTGGATTTGAGGTCTCCCGACAACAGGTACAGACTGCTGATTCCTGTTTCCTGACCTGCAGATATGTGCCATTTCACTTCCCCCTAAGCATCATTTTCTCAAGTATTTATGTTAGCACAACCTCCTTTAATCCTCTTTATCCCAGGCTAGCTATACTGTGCATCTTCCATCAGAGAATTTCATAGTGCTTTACACTTACTGATTAGACCTTATAGCAGTCTGTGAGTGTGATCTTCCTAATTTTACATATCGGGAAAATAACAGATAAAGCAATTTTCACAAGGTCACAGAGAAAGTCCATGACTAAGGCAGGAATAAGAAGTTAAGCACCCGGTTCACCTCTTTTTTTATGCTAGTATAAATTAAAAATAACTCCACAGATACTAATAGAGTCATCCATCTCACCTACCCTACGGTGGCAGAATGCCGCTCAGCATAATATTTGAGTGTCTAAAAGAATGTAAAGGAACAGTAAAAGAATGTAGAAGCCTGTAACACCCTTTTCTATGGAAGCAAAAATTCTGCTTGAATATATGAATATATGAATATTAGGATCTTGATGTTTGGTTGCTTTCGCTAGCAGGGTAGCAATCACTTGGCAAAAAGCAGACCTCTGCATTGTGCATCCAAGCAAGTATCTGAAACTTTTCCAATCAGTGGAGAGAAATACCCACTTCTAGGGTGCAATTCATATCACCCTAAAGCAGATACCCAGAAGAGATTAAACGAATCCTTCTAGAAACACCTTTTCTTCCCCATGGACTATAAAAAGAGATGACAGCAAATACCACCAAAGGAAACATTTATACCATAGAGAGATTACATTAGTGAGATGAATCCTCACCACAATGTTTTTTTGGCTGTCATCATAGTGACAGAAATGATGGAAAATCTGTTTTGGATAGAAAGCTTTGACAATGTTTCTGAGAAGCGATCAGATCTTGTGTTTCTCCCAAACGCTGTTTTACAGCCAGATCCCCTTGTTTGAAACATTTACCCTCAGTCTTCATCCACTGTGAGCTATGCTGTGAAGTACAGATGTGGCAGTTCACAGATCAGAAATTTTAGACTTTCACGTAGCAGGGACTAATCCCCTGATTGCTTTGGCAATTAAAATCATGGCCTTCAGCCAGCACTATAACTATTGCATGGGCTGGAAGCCGTGGAGGTGGATAACCTGGAAAAACATATCATATTTGGTCATACAGAAATCCGCAGCAGATAATCTACCCTGCAAGAAATGGCAGGAAAACCTCAGGACTAAGTCATTGTTTGAGAGAAAGAACAAACTTCTCCGTCAAACTGAGGTAAAGGAAGGGATTCAGACAGGGTTCAAAATCGATTAGAAGTGAGGGAAGGGATGTTTCAGCTCACTGAGTTGAATGGGAGCGGTGTATTCTTGCTTGGAGGTAAAACCAGCATTTTCCTTAGTTTTTCACAGGATCTCCCTGTCTGAAGGGCATCATTTTGACCTGGATTGGGTATTCGACCATCAGAGCAGTGAGGTTTCAGAATAGCCTCTAGGGCAGCGAGGAAAAAAAATTACTTGCTACTTTTAAGATGAAGTTCATTAATTTTGGAGGGGATTATATGACAGGATGGCTGAGATAATGGATGACAGAACTAAATGACCCAAAGGGTTGCTTCTAGTCCTACATTCCAATACCTGTGTTTAATTCATGCCAAGACAGGGCTGCTCTTTGCAGGACCACGAAACAAGAAGCTTGAAGAGGAGCGGCAGGGACCTGTCGCGCATCTGAACGCCGCGGGAGAAGCCACGGCAGCGGTGGCCGTTCGCTCTCGCTATACAATATCGACACGTCAGTTGTACCTCAGCACTTTGTCAAAAGCTTGTGGAGGGGCCGGGGGGTATAAGCATCAATGTCTCACTGGCACCCGTGGCTTTCAGGAAGTTGTCTTTACCTGCCGTGAGATCTGTCAGCAGTTTTGCCCCAGTTGGTGGCACAACCTTCAACGAGTCATCCAGGATACACATGTCACCTGCCACCGGCATCTGCCGTTGAAGGTTACCGCTCCTCCAATTATTTTGCCCACCGAATGGCAAGTTCTTTCATGTTTGCTGGTGTTCACTTGACAACCAGGAATACAATTGAGCCCTTCAAGCAATATGGCAGACATGCTTTTTTTCAGAAGAGGCACAATAGAAGGTTTAGTTGATCTTAATTGGCTTTTGTCACACACAAGAGGCTCTCGCCCTTTCCTAGGTTCACAGTGAGTATTTTTCAGGGCGCCTGTCCATTAGTCTGTGTGACAGGCCAAAAGCCAGCGAAGGGTGGCAGGCTGGATAATGCGATTTTAAATGAGGCAGAATGTTCTCTCTTAGCTAGTTCCATATGTAATGGATTGGACTTATCAGCAGCGCGTGGCGACAGTGGCTCACGGTGTTCAGCGCTGGGGTCTGATGGCTGGTCTGATTAACCAGTTACAGGAATAATAACCTGTAGGTGCCTTTGCTCTCAAGCCAGCTCTGGTCAGTTGATAGGGCGCAACTTTATTTGACATTCCAGTTTAGACAAAGAGCTTGCACACCCGAATAAGTTAAAGCGGGATGGCAAAGTCACCACTTATCACCCTGCTCCAGGGCAACGGCATGTGCCGGTCTTGGTTCTTATCGCAGAGCACTTCTCTGCTTATCCCTCGTTCACGGAGGCTAAGCAATCTCAATTGCCTTGCATTTCCTGGGATGTTCCACAGGGTAACAGAGTTTTCAGTCTGTCAAAGCCTTAAATTCCCATTTGCACACGCCAAAGCCGTAAATTCCCATTCGCACATGCCCCTCACACAGCAACCGCTCCAATCCCGTCTTGGAATACGATCTAATCACGAAAAGGAGCCCTGCTCTCCCACAACGTGTCTTTGGATGGATGACTTCTGCGCAGAGGGAAAGAAGCACCTCACGGTTTCTCTGCAGCAGATTGTAGAGGTTAGATTGGACCTTTCTGTGTTTGCTTTCTGATGATGGCCCCGTTCCAGCGCCGGGAGCTGGCTCCTGCAAACGGGCACAGAAATGGGTAATTCACATGTTACGCGTGTAAAGCCAAAGGCCTTGGCTTGCTTTGGCAGAAGGCTCCTCTCATGTTTCCATAGGAACATAAGGGAATTAACGATTTTCAGCACACAGCTCGAAGTTCGATCTCACAGTTACTGAGAAAAAACATCTGCTGCCACTACCCAGGTAGCATTGCCGATCCAAACTTTAAGCTCTGAGATATGAAATACACACGTTATGAAATCACGCTGGCGCCTCTTGGATAGTCAGAGATCCCAAAAGAAACAAGGGCTTGTGAGCTGTGCTGATAGAAAGTTGTGACGCGATGACATTTGCTTGAAATGTCAGGACCTTGTAGTGTGAGGAGGTGACGGCACAACATTGCGCTGCAAATAGCGACTGGGACAGGGTGGGTTTGTTCTAGAAGACAAACTGCTAAAAGTGATTGCATTGCACGTGTAGCTCTACGTAGGGGGAAAAAAAAAGGTGGAAAAAACTATTTTAAGTAAAAAAATAGGTGCTAAAGGAATCCAAATTTGGAGCTTTCTTGTCTGGCTGGATACTGAATGACTGAGTGATAAAATGGCAGATGAAAATCAATGTCAATACGTACAGAGGAATTCACAGGAGAAGGAGTAAGTCTAACTACCCATATGCAATGACAAGCTGTAAAATAGCTCAGAGGAAAAAGATTTCAGAATTCCTGGGAAAAGTTTTCTGCAAAGACCAGCTTTGTGCTCAGCAGCGGTCAAGGAGGGAGCCAGAAGACAGGAATGGGTTAGGGAACGCACAGAGAGAACAGAAAAAAAATGGTCTGGCCTCAAAAAGACCACAATTTTTCATGCCCTGGCTGAAAAAATGGTGGAAATTATTAGCACAGAATGTCTGGAAGGAAAAAACTAAGTGTTCAAGGAGATTTCTAGGCAAATTGATGGTGGCATCTAAGCATAGATCCATATGCAACCTCTTCAGAAAGTACCCCAAATGTCTATGACTAGAATCTGCAGAGTCAGCAGGGAAAGGCCATTCTATGATTCCCCCTGGCCACAATAAGAGACATGGTATTTTGTTCAGTCAGCCTCTGGTCTTCCCTGAAATGGCCCTTACATTATCATTTGACAATAAAAACGTTAACAAGTTGCAGAGGGTTGAGTTTCTTCTTTTAATTCCGTCGAACTCATGAACACTTAGTAAACAACTGAGATTTTGTTTACACATTCAGCAGGACACAGTGAAGGAAGCAATCTGTCCCCCAAATTAATTACTTCATTTTTGCATTGTTTTTGTGGTGCTAAATGAATGAGATGCCCCCTCCCCTCCATGTCCCTTCTTCCCATTGTATCAGACTTGTCACTGCAATCTCTCTTAATTGCAGGCTCCTTGGTAATTTCTCTGACACAACATTTTCCGGAGGAGAACCACTGGTGAGTACTCAGATGAAAACAAATACACTGACAAGCTGGAGTTTTAATTTTTCTTTAGATTGCCTGTAGAAGAGGATCATTATTAGCAGATGATAATTAGAAAGCAGATGATGTTAGAAAGTAACACTTTAATTTGCAAGGATATATTGAAATTCATTAGCATCTGAAAGCTTTGCTGTGCTCCGTGGCAAATGAATCGGAAGAGTCAGACTGGTCCTAATAGCTATGATAAATACCGTGACCAAACAACTGCCACCACTATTGCATCTGTTGATCCACCTGTCCCATATTTGTATAGCCTACCTTTATCAGAGAAGCCAAAGACAGGGGAAAGGTGAAATTCCTGGGGTTTTTATTCCTCCTAACGTCTTGTCTAAGCTGATCATCTAAAGGGACTTCTCTCTCCTTCAACAGAGGCAGACAAAGAACCTCTATCCTGAAGGTACTTCAGAGAAATGTATTGATAGCACAAGGGATAATGGTTTTGCACTGTAAGAGGGTAGATTTAAATTGGATATAAGGAAGAAATGTTTTGTGACAAGAGGGCTGAGACACTGGAACAAGTTGCCAAGAGAAGCTGTGGATGTCCCATTATTGGGACTGTTAAAGGTCAGGTTGGATGGGTCTTTGAGCAACACGGTCTAGTGGGAGGTGTCCCTGCCCATGGCAGGGGGGTTGGGATAGATGACCTTTGAAGGTCCCTTCCAACACAAATCATCGCATGGTTCTATGATTCTATGGAATTATCTACCCTGAGGTAGATGGGAGGTGAGGTGGGAACTGGAAGAAGTGATCAAAACTGTGGGGAAAAGGTTGCTGCTCAGAAAGTGGAGAACCACTCTAAACGGTGTTCGCTGGGGTGGGGACTTCATCCTTCAGGCTATCATCTCCAGGACGAGGTCAGCACTCCCAGAAAGTGGCCAATCCCACCTTGGACACGTGCATTGTCATAGAACAAACCACCTTCAGGGTAGCAATTTCTATCCGCTGAGAAAAGAGACAAAAAATCTACTTAGACCAGATGCTTGACTGGTCCATGAGACTAAAGGTAGATGCAAAAGTATATGTTAACATCTCGCAACTGATTCTCCAGTCTTTATGAATTGCTGTTATTCACCCTGCAGGAGTGTGTTCCCTCAGTATTTTCCAGCAAGCTGCAAATACCAGCTAATTAAAACATCATGAAAATGGAGGCGAGACCTTGTTTCCTTACAAATTTTGAACAGGTGCAAAGATGTCCTTAAAATACAGAAATCCTACTTCGCATGAAGTAATTATCTTTGGTCAAAAAAATAGCTTTAACCTTAAAAACTAGCGTCACGTGAAGAGTGGTGATTCTTGAAGAACTGGACATTCCAAGTCCTTCCCAGGCCAGCTGATATCTCTATGGCTACAGAATCGGTGTTTAAATTCCTCTGACTATTCACTTATGAGTGGCTATTTCCCTGCCAAGACAGGGAAGGAGAGGGTAACCTGAGGACTACTGGTTACTTGTACAACAAATCATCTTTATTTTGAACTATTATGAAATGCAATCACATGAAGGGAGGGTGTTTGCTGGATTTTTCTGCTAGAATGAACTACCATGAAGGTCTAAACAATGCTGACATTACCCTGTCAGTGTGAGTTTTCACTGTTAATCATTTCTTGAGGTGAATGCGAAGTGAGTCACACCTGCCAAAGCTATCGTCTCAGCAGACTTTGCAAACTCAGGCTAGAACCAGATCAGGGAACGCTGTTTACGAACTTCCCATTGGCAGTGTGGGTTTTCTGGATTATTATTTTCTTGCTGCCAGTTTGCTTCATGTCATTCCTTTTTTGACCCTCAATTTACTTCTATTTTGTGAAATTTCAGAGCTCTGAGGAATGAATGTGTGTGTTTTGCTGTTATATGACTGAGTTGGAAGAACGGCCTCCTGAGAGCTTGAATTGCCAACAAGAAGGATTTCAGTGCTGAAAGCTTTGAACTCCAGAGCTCTGTTTCCCATGGAAAAGCAGAAACATAAGTCATCTAAACCTTGCAACACCCACCCATGTAGGGAATTGAATAATATTTCTCTTATCTTGTACAAGGGAGAACGGAGGTCCGACAAAAGTTGTGGGTTTAGCTTTTTTTTTTTTTTTTTTGCACTGGTTGAACATCAAAGTGGTGCAGAAAATTGGATTACAGATTTCTGGATTCCCTGATCTCATGACTCATCTGCTGGGCTGCCCAAATCTCTCTGCCCAAGTCACTTAATTTTCTTTTCACTCAGCCCTCTCATTTCAGTGAGACAAGTTCTACACTGCAACCTGACCGCAGGTAGCTGCTCCCTTTCTGTACCTGTGCCTCTGGCAACACTTTACCCCAATATAATGGTCACCTCGTGGGAGTCTGGAGTGCTTGGAAACCATAGTGAGCCCTTTGAATATTATGAGGGTAGCATTTTGGCTTTCAGTGCTTTTTGGCAAAAAGCCAGTCTCCCAAGGTACATTTTTCTGCATCCTGCCAGGAAACAACTAGCCAACACGTTACAAAAAAAAAATAAAAATAATCACAACTAGAGCTGACACAAAAGGTCACTAAATCAGTTTGGGTTTCTTGGATTCAGTAACAGTAATGTCATCTCTATGTCAAGAAATATAACTTCCTGAGAAGTCTTGCTAAGAAGAGAAACAACAGGTCAGCTGTCTTCATCTTGCCTGCTCCTTGTGAAATAACTTGCGAAAGGATCTCAAGGTTTTGCTGAGACATTGCTTTCCAAAGAGTTGGGATAGGTTCGGAATTGCTGCGGTGTGGAAAGAGAGAGCCACCATTCCCAGATGGAAGGAAAAAGGAAATCTGCAGCACATTGATGCCGAAGCCAAGAACCTATAAATTACCTCTTAACAACTGGGCAAGAAGACATACAACAGGCAAAAAGGCCACATTTCTAAAAGCATTCCTACATGCGTGTCCTTCTTGCCCCCTCCTCACAACCACTGCAGAAGGTGTGTATGCCAACAGCATCTTCCACTTCATCTCTACACCCTCCCTGTGTTTTTTTTCTGAGGAGCTGTGGACAGCTGGGAGGAGCGACATCCTCCATATGCAGAGCTTGTTACCTTGAGACTGCCAGACTGAAGTCTTGGCTACACACAGGACCGCATATGTTTGGCTAAACCTGTTTCGAACAATTTAGTTCACAGTCATGAAGGCTGTGTGATGCTTTTATTCTGATTTGACTGTGCTTTTATCACATTAAGTAAGCTAAGCAGCAGCCAGGTGAAGTCATGCTGAACTAGACCATTCACATATCAAAATTAGTATCCACCCCCCTACAGGATTTAAGCTGAATGCCGTGATATATTATGCCAATGTATAAACCTCAATTTACGTATCTCAGCTGTATGCTGGTTTTGTTGCTATTTCATATATATAGCAATGCTTATAGAGCTTTTTAATTTTTTGAATGCCAAGAAAGCCTCAGTGAACTGAACGTTAAGAGAATCCATCACAGACTGGGAAGGACCAAACACTGTTATTTGGTAAGGAGGAGCAGTGGCTAAGTGGGTATAAAATTGATGGGTGGCTTTATTCTATTGCCCTTTGGTATGCCCATCACTACACCCCTCTGGTCTGTCACTCCTCCCAGCCACCTCAATAAGAAGAACCAAGACTGGCTGAGGGTGAGATATACCCACTTATTTCCAGAGGCAAGCCCTTAGGATGTGTTTGTGGGTTGACTGGGGAAGGCTTGCAAAATCCGAGGGCATTTTCTGAATTGGAGAGGAGAGCAGTCTCCAGCATGTCTAACCAAGCCCTTTTGAAAATGACCTTTTTAAAAAAAAGCCCTTGGAGAAGAAGCAGTCTCACCCCTGGGATTTGTAAGGGTAGCATCAACGCCTTTGCCTCCGTCTCCGCAGCGGGTGTCATCGAAGGGGAGGCACTGATCCCCGGTTCCAGCCAGGACCTCGGAATTCTTCACAATGTCTTTCACTGACGTGGTTGACTTGATTTTATAGATACGTCGGCTGTTGGTGTCGGAGAGGTAGATGGAGCCGGTGATTGGATCTGTGGTCAAGTAATACTTATGAGCTGGGCTGTGGCTGAAAAACAAGGGTATGATGTTATTATTTTTTTGGGTGATTTGTTTCCTTAAGTCAACAGGCAATGCAAGCACTTTAGAGAATAGAAATGCACAGGGCAGACAGACTGGGAAAGTGAAGCAGTGCTGTATTTGCCAATGTCAGCATACGGTGTGTTACAGCACAGGATCCTGGGCCATATCTGTGCCCAGTGGCTGTGCCTGGGGTGCCCTCTGGCATGGAGAGCAGTTACCAAAGGAAAGGACTTGCTGGCCTGAGCCAAAATCATGCCAGGAACTACTATAGGTTGAGTCCCAATGCCTGAGTTTGCTTAATTTACTTAATATAGATGTAAATCCTGAAACTGGCGTTAGTGCCGTGCCAAAAAGTGAAGGGAAAGCATAGTATGCCCAAAAGCAGACTCCCAAATGTAAAACACTGGAAGACATACTCTTGAAGATCAAGGCTTATCTGGTACTCTTGCTGACTCCAGCAAAGACCCCCAAGTCCTACCCTGCCCTTGTGGAGATTAGGGGAAGTCCTGCCACTGAATTCAGCTACAACTCAATGAAGAGAGAAACAAAATGGTCCTTGAGTGTCCCATTTTGTCCTACGTAAAACATGAACTGGGAGGAGGGCTGAGGAACCTGAATGTCAGTCCCCTGCTAAACACTGTTCAGTCACTGCTTCCTCGAAAACTGGAAAGGCTGGCTGAGAAAACAGGGTAAGCAGACAGAAAAATAATGTTTTTAGCTCCATGACTACAACACAAAGTGAGCCCAAGACTGAAGAAATGAACAAACTAGCATCCACTTTATGGAAAGCATTTGATGGGACTGGCCAGAGAAAACAACCAGATGTATTTAGACACAATTTAAAAAAATGTCTTTCAAGGATTCTGTCTATAGTTTAATATAGATATTAAACTAATTAACTCCTTTATTAAAATTAAGTGTTTGCTACTAGCATTGATTGAGCTGCACCTCTTCTAAGCCTGAAACCAACAGATTTAGCTTGTTACACCTGCTGCCTGAACACAGGTCTCCTTCCTTCTAAGAAAAGCTAAGTAGTAATTAGAACAAGTAGGAAAAAGTCTCTACTTTTCTCCAGAATGCCTTCAAGCTGTCCAAACTCATCAGGTCCCAGGAATTTATAATAAATGTATAGGCCATGGTTCACAATTTTGCACTTAATGGAATTGTTCCAGGAGAATCTGGTTAGAAACCTGAGTGTCGATCACAGTTGACTATTCCTCATACTAAGAAATTTCCTCTCTCTTTCAACCTTTACGTTAGGAAAATTAACCCCTCTTCAGACACATAAATACTACTGAATTATTCTCTGCTTAAAAAAGCTGTGAGTTGGTTCTTCATTCAAATTACTTTATACTTTGGGGGGAAAAAAGCCTTTCTGATTTATTCTGGAATATCCCTTGTGATTTATCCTATTAAAGTCTGAACAGATTTTATCTCCACAAATGACACTGATTCTTGCTAAATAAAATACTCTGACCTTCAAGACAGCTCCAGCCTGACAGTTCAGTCTCCATCTGTATTCCTTTCCAATGACAGCAGGCTGGTAGGGTATTATTTCTTTTACCTGCGTGTCACTCACGCTAAGCAAGTGGCTTCAACCCTGGTGGAAGAAGTTCCCTGTGGGAATCCATCACCCATTTTGATCAGGGCCTTGCATTTTCTGCTGACTGTCCTAACAAAGCCCAGATGAATGTCAGTCAGCTTTTGAGCTGCCCATAATCTCTATTTTGCATGGGAGGTGGACAAGAGGAGGACATTTTTAATGGTACTTTGCAATTCTTTAGCATCTTCGCCTGGAAAGCACAGATAGCTTTCAGAGACTTACAGCAGGCCATTTGCAGATGGGCAAAGGCAAATGACTTTCCCAAAGATGGAGAAAAATTTATATCAGAACTGGAGGTTCCTTCTCGCCTCTCCCAGCAATATCATTCTAATTTACTTTTTGATTTGATAGCCTCACCCTGGTGGATTGTATTATTGATTGCAACCTTCTGTGGAGGAGAGAGATCTTAAACTATTTTCTAATCCCAGCTCCTCTGTCGAATGGACACTGAAACCAGTGCTGGTTTCTTTTAACCACGGATCAGAGAACCAGGTAAAAGCAAAACATCCATCCAGCAGAAAGGCTGACTGGTACTTCCCACCTAAAATTCCCAACTAAGTAAAAACCTGTGATATCAAGGTAATATTTTGAGTAGCTGCTGGTCACTCAAGTTTAGTTTTACTAATGAGGTTCTGAATATAGATGCTGCAAAAAAGCAGGGGTGAGTTCAAAGTGAACAATCATTAAAAAAATTGACTGGTTAAACTTTTAATCCTCTGCATAGCTGGATGCCACAGAGGCACACACACCTTTCCTACCAAATGTGCTTTGGAAGGAGTAGAGGTAGAAACTTTCGTTGATTAATCTACCCGTGGTATGGTAATAATCTTGGGTCACAGAATCACAGAATCCCCGGGGTTGGCAGGGACCTCTGGAGATCATCTGGTCCAACCCCCCTGCCAGAGCAGGTCCACCTACAGCAGGTTGCACAGGGTGGTGTCCAGGCAGGTTGGGAATGGCTCCAGAGTCAGGGACTCCACCACCTCTCTGGGCAGCCTGTGCCAGTGCTCTGCCACCCTCCCAGGCAAGAAGTTCCTCTTCATGTTTAGAGCGAAGTCACTTAAAACCTGTCCTGGATTCCACCTGGTTACCTGATAGCAAAACTCTCCTAAGACATACAATTACTTTTCTGAATGTAATGTTATTAATGATACTGGCAGCCCCAGCACAAACTATATCTTTTCTGCTGCACGGCTCTGTGCGAGCGATAGGAAGTGCTGGTTCATTTTTATCGGCTAGAGTTCTTCTTTTTTTGAGCATGGTTTGTCATGGTCTCCTACACACCACGCCATGCATAGGGCTTTTGTGGGTGGAGGGGGCCCTGGGATGGCTTAGGCCATGGAGTATTTAACCCAGAATGCTTTGGAGCAAGGATGGTAAAACACAAACTGTTACAAACTGGAGCTTCGGTTTAACACTTTGAGATACTTCAGGATGAGGGATGCTGAATAAACATACATTAGTAATGTAAATGTTCCCAAACTGCTTCCCTTCATCTGTGGTGATGCATCAGCACCGGAGCCAGGAACACTGAGGTTTTGCTTTTTTATATAAAAGCCACAATCAATAGGCAAATCCAAGTGGCAAATTGGACTGAACTGAACAACAACTGAAATAAATCTGCCTGGGATGAAGCAGAGAAGATTTTTCTTTTTTCCTTTCATCCTGCCTCATTGCTTTGTTAGATAACGGACCAAAACAAAAGGCAGGACTTTTTACTCTTCAGAGGACTTAATCAGTTACAGTATTTGTAGCCTTAGAATATTTATCCCCCATATTGACACTGCCACCACTAGAAAAGGGCTGTGGGTGAAGAGCTGATTTCCCATTCAGAGCTTTCCTTTTGCTATTAAGCTTTTTTACTAGAAACCCTGAGCACTGCATTGATATTTTAATTCCCTGGAGCAACCAGCCAAAGCCGCAGGGATAGGGTGAGCTGGTCCCCAGCCAAGAGCAGATGCTTTAGTGGGTTTTAGTGGGCATGATGGTGTAGCCACTGGGGATGGGGACAGTTTCACAAGCAGAAATTCTGCGGTGCAATGGAGTTGAGATGGCTTCCTTGTACGCTTGTGATACAGTGATGCGCTGGGAAAGCACAGGGAAATCTTCAAAGTCCACAGCGATCCCGGTTTTTTGGGGTTGCACATAGGCTCTCCCATACCTCTGCCTTGTCCCGTCCCCTTTTTCATTCTCATTTTTTGGACAGGATAGTGCCAGCACCATCCTGCGGGAGGTCTGCAGACATGTTAAGAGATTCAAACTCCATTTTAAAGTGCTTACGCTTCATGGGACTCCTTACGCAAAGGCATAAGGAAGGAAAGTGATAAAAAGTTGGGTGAATAGGCAGCAAGGTGGCACCCATGTGGATTGCTTCAGACACTGAGGTGCTGGAGCATGTCCAGAGAAAGGCAATGAAGGCGAGGGGTCTAGAACACAAGTCTTATGAGGAGCAGCTGAGGGAACTGGGTTTGCTTGTTCTGGAGAAAAGGAGGCTGAGGGGAGACCTTCTTGCTCTCTACAACTACCTGAAAGGAGGTTGCAGCAAGGTGGGGGTCAGTCTTGTCTCCCAAGTAACAAGCGATAGGACAAGAGGAAATGGCCTCAAGTTGCATCAGGGAGGTTTACGATGGATATTAGGAAAAACTTCTTCACTGAAAGGGTTGTCAAGCATTGAAACAGTCCGCTCAGGGAAGTGGTGGAATCGCCATCCCTGGAGGTATTTAAAAGCCAGGCAGATGTGGTGCTGAGGGACATGGGTTAGGGGTGGGTCTGGCAGTGTTAGGCTGATGGTTGGACTTGATGATCTTAAAGGTCCCTTCCAATCTAGGTGATTCTGTGATTGTATGTAGTACTGTAATACACGCACAGGCTTTAAGCAAAGGTTGATGTTATCCTCTTCGGCCCAGAGCCCGTGTTTTGGAGGAGTCTCAGGAAGGAACCTCCTGCTCCAGAGTGGGAAGCCAGTCCCTAAGGAATAAAGATGAGAGAAGGGAGATGGTCCCCAGTTTCAGCAGGTTACCTATAATGCGTCAGCACAGCAGACTGCACCTTGCCATTGGCTTCTCTTCAAAGCCAGGTGACCCACCTCACCAAGCTTTAGATGCTTTGCAAGGTGGATGCTGACATCACCTTAACTCCCTTTACAGGCCGTGGAGAGAAACAGCATCTTTTGGGGTACGATTTGTCTGCCTTATTTTCAACATTTATCTTACAAGATTAACTGCATCTTGGTTTCTCAAATGAAAGGGCATCTACCACCTCCTCTAAAGGACAACAGCTGTTAATGGTAAGAGTGTGGCTCTGGCTCCCACGGTGATCAACAGACAGGAGCAGTCACAGCACCAAAGTTAGTTACCCATAACAGCTGATCTGAATAAACCCCTGGGGCTTCTTTGGATCTGATGTCTCTGTTTAAGGACATGAAACCGCCCCTGTAAAACTTTCTGCGCCAGCTGCCCTCTTCCCCTCTAAGCCTTGCTGGCCACATGCATTTGCTGGTGACTAAAGAACTACCGAATTCTTGCAGCCAGGCATGTTTTGTTCATCGGGGCTGTGTTTCCATGGCTCCATGCTAAGCACCCTGCAGCTCACAAACAGAGGATTTTATTATAGCTTGAGTGAGGTACTGGTCTTTTTTTCCCTGGGTGACATTCAATAGACTAATACATAAGGAGGCCACACAGTGCAGTGAGCTGAATTTACACTTGGCCTTTTAGTGTTTTCAGTTTGTGTGCGATGCCCAAAGCTCTTCTGGTGTCACAGGCTGGATAATAAAACTTCACAGAAATGCCATAAGCCAACCCAGGGACTGCAAAAGACTTTTGATCTGATTCTAGGCTGGTTTTTTGAGATACCTTTCTTTGCCACTAATTGTAGCTTTGTCTCTCTAAGGTACGAATGGAAACAAGAAAGGAAGAATATATTTGTGTGGCCACTTTTTGCATATTTGCAGGATAGAAATGCCTCACCACCCTCCGTGTTCCCACAGAGAAAAGATAATTAACTGCAAATTATTATCGCCATGCATGGAAAAAGTCATTAGCTTCTATAAGCCCATAAAGACAGGACCATACATAGATATAATGGAGTAAGTTCCTATTAATCTATTACTGAATGAAAGATGAGTGTAAAATTGGGAGGTATCACAATTTGGTGATGCTTTTTGGCTTAGCTGACATCCCCTATGCTGGACACACAGCCATTTTGGCTGTTGTAGAGTTAGACCTTGGCTACCTACACTGTGCTGTAGAGCCAAGCCACTTGGTAGCTCCAGAACCTCTGGAGACCAAGCTCGCACAGGCTACGTAGTGGGGAGGAATCCTTTCCCCTGAAGTAAGGAAGCTTTTGCATATGGATTGCAGCTTTTCCAAACCACTAAGATTCAGTCCTGTGGATCTCACCCTTTGCAACTGTTGCCTGTCAACCGTGTCAAGCTTAGGGCTTTCTGGAACTCAAAGCAGTGGAGCTTTAGCTAAGGCTACACCCACTCATTTCCCTGTGGCTCAGGAATGAAGAGGCTTCCTAAGAGGAAGTATTATGGCAGATGAGACAGAGCAGCTGCTAACTCACATGGATGAGTCCCTTAATCTAGTCACAGATGGGGATATTTGATCCAGAGCTCCTCACCTCCTTCCTCCCTCACTGGTCTCCTTTGGACTGCATTGAAGCAGGCACGTCTTGGCTTGCTTTCATTTTGTTTCTTAGATTTTAGGAATTGCCTAAAGCCTGAAGCCCTGCCAACTTTGTATGGCTCTGGTGGCATCTGTAGCATTTGTGGCTAGTCCATATATCTTCATCTGTTATTGCCTTCATCTATAAAAGCTCTTCTTGTAACAGGTATGCAGCTGCTGCCCTTCGCTGTCAAAGCAGGTGCACTTTAGTGGCTGTGTATTTCTAGGGCATTAAGGATACAACCCGGCTATTCCAAAGAGAAATGAGTTTTTCTATTGCCTTCAAATGATGTGAAAGAGGAGCTGGGGGGCTGGAACTCAGCCTGATGAAGACAGTCAGTGCAGAGGTCTTGTGTACCAACCTCCCAGGCCTGCTAATAGATGCTTTGGGCCAGTCCATTATGCCGTTGAAGCTCAGCCCTTCATTAATGTTTTGGCAATAAGACAAAAAACCAGTTTCTATTTTATTGCATTTCCAGGCATGCAGATAAAATGAACATTTCTGGGTTTGCACAGCCTCTGTGAAGTCAAAGAAACAGTAAATAAAAAGTGCATAGCAAGAAAAATCCCCAATCCCAAATGCAAAAAGAAAACCAAACAGAAAAGCCCACCCCAACTCTACAGTCTAAGCTTCTAATTTAGAAAGCAGCCGGGGAGAGGGATGGGAAACTTGTCAGAGCCAGAGAAGTCCTTGCAAACACAGACGGTGACAGGAGGTTGACATCTTCCTGAATGCAACTGATTGGATCAAACCCACTGAAACTCCGGTGAACCCAAATGACAAATATTCTTAGTGACAAAGCTCCAATTTAGGAGTCTCTCTTTCATCTTGTTTTCTTGTCATTACCCTTTCTTTTTTTTATTGCATTTCCTGGCTAAGGTTCTGAGTCGCACTACCTCCTATCTGAGCCTGACACACTCTCACAGAATGTGAAGGTTCTCTATGAACAGCTCAGCCTCACAAAGAGTTGCAAAAACTTACTTCCCTAGATGGGTGATGCTGGGCTACGCCTGGCCCTTCATTATGCCTGTTACACTCCCCAAACTCAAAAAGAAGACATTTCGCCGGATGAGAACTATTTTTCATTCATTCAATTATTTTTCACAGCTATTCCAGCGCCCTGTATCCTGATGTTGTCCCCATTTTACTTTCTTGGGTAATTCCCACCCATTTTTCCTTTTTCCTTCCACCCTCCTCCTCCTGTTACCCTGCTTCTCATGTCTGTACTTCCCCCGTCTACAGCTATAACAGCTCCTGCAGAAGTCTGTGTGACTCTGCTCTGTGATTAATGGCTCCCAGTTCTGATGACTGATTGCCTACGCCAGTTTTAATCACGCCAGCTTCATTTGCTATTGAATCATCTGGAAACGGCACTTGTGGCTCACTGTGTAACAACATGCAACAAGACAGGGAGCGGCATAAGAATTCTCCACTGGTTGGCTTACCTATGTCTGAAATCTTTATTTCTGACAGAAGACAGGAAAGCAGGGAATAGAAGAAAGAATGAGGTGTTAGCAGCTCAGTTCGATGCATTATTAGCAGATTGAAAACTTGACAGTAACTGTATCATACAATGCAATAATAAATAAAGACTTAGCTGGAATGACACTGATATATTTTATATTAGATATTACCTGGCAGTGAGCTCACTTACGTACCGCTGCATATCACAAAGGAAGTGTGATCTCACCTGCTTGGAGTTACTTATGCAGGAGATAGGACGAGGCAGACTTTATCATTCAGAGCGGTACTGAGCTAAATATACGTAGATGCAGATATCTTTACAGGTTTTTTTCTCTCTCAGGGAAAGCAATACCTTGTGATGTAGAAAGGTAACTTAACAGTCGCACAGCTATGGGTGGCCGTTCGTTGCCGTAACTTCGTGAACTCCAGCCCAGAGGACTGAAATTATGCCGAGCTGGACATTTTTCGTGGGTCTAGTTACGTACTCAGCCGCAGTTATCTGCGACCCACAACACATTTGCTTTCCTCTCTGCAACAGAACGCTACGCTCAACCCCCTCCTCCCCAAAACAAAACCCAAAAGCCAAATAGTGAGGGCGTTAATCTCCAAGGAGATGCTGATTTGAGAAGACACAAGCAAACCCCAGTTAGTCCAAAAGCAATGGCTTTCCTCCATAGCTTTTAGTCAGCCGGCATCTGAACCCACTTACTTTATAGCACACCAGAGTGAAGAAATGTTTATTAGATCCAGTAACCTAAGTGTTTGCACAGATGAAGCAGCAATCGTTCCAGCAGATTTAACTCTGGAGTAAATTTAACTCTGTGGCTCTACACAAAAGCCAGCAAGGCTACTCTGTCAAGGCTTCCAATTTTCTCTTTCCCAATCAGGAAATACTCTGCAAAACCTCCGCTGGGTCTGGTATTTCCACGGACAATGAAACAGGGATCGGGTTTTCAAAATTGTGCTTCTGGGAATGAGATATTAATCCCGCTCAGTTGCAATGGGATTTGGGCCTCAAATCACCTAGGCTCTTCTGGAAATCTCACCTTTGGTCATTAAAATAACTTTCTGGCCCCGGAAGAGTATTACGTTCTTTAACGTGGACCAGGGCTGAAGATTTATCCCAGCTTCCCACCTTACAAACATGAGAGATAATTATGTTCTTGTTATCTGATGTAACAGAATAGCAAGAATCAGGTTCTTGCTTATTTACTCAAGAGGTCTCCCAGCCCTCTGAGATGTGACTGTAAACATTTTACTGTAGGCTTACAAATTCAGTGACTCCTCCTGATGCCCTTGTCGCCCTGTGAGCACACCAAGACAGCTGTTCTGTAAGTGCCAGCCTTGTGGGGGCTGGCTGGATTTTTTTTTCTCATACACCATGATCTACGACGATGGCTCTGCGTGCCAAATAAGACCTTCAGCCAGGTTTAAGGACTGTGGCATGTTTGTAAATGAGGAATTAAGGGGATCTTGCACCAATTTTGCTCTTCCATTTTTACCTGTGGCCTTGTGGAGCAAATGGGAATACAAAGCAATGCTGCACGGGACCCTGTTGCTCCAGTAAGCCGTCTCGTGACCTTCCACACGGCAGTCCTTGCAGAAATGGTCACTTTTGTCACCATCAGCCAGGACATTAAATCCGAGTAGAGCTGGGATATTATTACTTTCTGGAAGATCCTCATTTTCAGGCCAGATCTTGAGAGGTAATAGGAACGTGAACCTTCCTGCCACGCTAATCTCACATGGACCTCTCAGGACCTGAGGTCAGGTCCTTCAAGCAGAGAAGCCTCATTCACAAGCACTAGTTTAACTCTATTGACTTTCCTGGAGTGAGTCTCAGCTGGTCACCAAGTTCAGAATCAGGCCCTGCTGCTTTTAAGTGGGTAATTGTATTTATTGCGGAAATTCTAGATAGGAAAAATATCCCCAGTGAGGTCAATTTGAAATTTTGATTCAGTCACAATCTATTTAATTTCCTCAGAACTTGTGACAAATCTATACTTTTCCCTCCCCTTCCTTGTTTTTAATGGATGTTCCTTCACAAACCTCCCTATTTCTCCTAAAACATTTTTTTCCTTTGTTATTTGGGGTTAAAAGGAAACACTTCACTTACTTTCAGATGATCCATCTATATGTTCCCCCTGACACTGCTGTTCAGTTGGAAACTGAGGGGGGCTGATACATTTTTCCCAAAAAAACCAACTAGAAAACCCCAGTCTGTGACTCCCTAGGTGATTATCCTGTCTTAATTATGAATGGTCATCTGTCCCGATTCACCTCTATGTATCATCAGCTGTGCTGTTGTCCTTCCAAGTTTAGGTTATCTCAGAGGCTGACTGTTGATTTTAAGAATTCCCACTGGTCTCTATCTAAACCAAAAGGCAGACCTCAAGACAGTTTGATCTAGCAGCACAGAAATGTGTCAATATTTTTGGTGTGCAATTCAAGTCTGGAAGAACTTCTTAGGCCTGTGTTTCTCTGGTGTAAATCAAAGTCAGCAGAGTTGCAGAAGAGGCAAATCTGGACAGCTTTTATTTTTTTTTTCTGTTTTGCTGTGGGGTTTTTTTAAAGAGTTTTGCTCATTTTCTTTTTGGGTACATAAGATTGCTGCAGAACTTAAGGGCATAATTATAATGGCCACATTCAGCACAGTGTACCTCAGCTCCAGTATGTTGGTGACGTTGCCAGAGGGAAAGATCCTTCGGATGTAGTTGAAATCTCCAACATAAAGACTTCCATCGGACCCACATGTCAGGGCAACAGGAGCCAGGAGTTTGTTCCCATCTGCAAGACCGTTGCAGCTTGGACAAGAAATGCTACGTCTGCGGCCATTGCCCATGATGCTTCCAATTACAGGTGGCTGCTGGGAAATAAACTGGTTTTCCCCATTTCCTTTATGCAAGATGCCTATAGAGAAGACACAGTAATAAGGAAATTAAAGAGAGACAGGGAAACTGAGACCAAAGGGAGCACAAACTGGAGTTGGTCAAGTAGCTAGGAGGTTTATCATCTTTCATAGTGTTGTTTTGTGAAGGTTTCAAATGAGGAGCCCCTTATCTGGAGTATTTTTTATAGACCCATTACATTTCCTGCAGAACTAAAGTATGTCAGGAGAACAGGACTGTCTTTACCTTTGAACAAAATGCACTTTTCAGCAACTCATGAATTTGCACCTGCCCTTTCTGTCCTTCCTTGCCCTGTATTTTGCAGCCTACCAGGTAAAAAAAGAAACTACATAGCTCATGGAAAGGTAAAGGGAAGCAAGACCATGGTACATTCTCTAGAGAAATATTTCGTGTGCAAAGCTTTAGAGGAGCTCTGCTTATGTTCCCTTAAGCGTAGTGTTTTCAGCAGTGATGCGGGCTGAATTAGATGTTTGCTCCCGTACCACTGCTTTCATCCAGAGGGACACAGTGCTTCCATCTTTTGAACATGTCCTGAGCAGCTTTCGAGCCTTCCTGCTGCAGTTTTGAGCAACCTTCAAGGACTCTGGCACCTTCCATTTTCCCTTATGACTCATGAAGCCTCTTGTTTCTGCCAGTACGCTTGCTCATTGGAGGATGTGTCTGGGTGGATTTATGCTCAGTCGGAGGTCCAATCTGAATTATTATTATTATTATTATTATCCCCCTTGTTATTTTAGGAATATTTTCCTTGTTAATACCCTTCTTTTTAAGACACTACAAAGTTAGACACGCCAACATTCAACTGCTTCATGAGTGACAGCTTCTTTTGCACTTACACACACCAAATTGCTTCTAAATGTAGGTTACTAGAAATTGTAAGTAAAATACAAGTGAGAGTACATGTGTTGGTCAGGTTTCCTTCCCTTTTCTGAAATTCTTAATGATAAGAAGCAACTGGGCCTTGCAAAACTGCATGATTCCTGTTTTGTGTTACAGACAACCTACCACTTTGTATGTTGAGAGCATGGTGTTTGTCCAGGGACCATCCTCCAAGTTTGGAAGCATCAATTTCATAACCTTGAAGCACAGCTGTCCTCTTCTCCCACAGGATCAAGTCAGGACAGGATTCGTACTCATAACCTACCGAAACTATGAACAAGAGAGAAACAAAAGACCCCCCAGATTAGTAACCCAGAAGTGCACAGTCAGCACACACAGAGTTTCAACTGAGCAGGGGTGACAGCGTTTCTACAGGCAACTGCCAATTTCATTTAAAATGTCCTATCATAATGCAGAGTCCTAATATTTTTCTCTTTAAAGGCCATCCTGCATTTAAAAAGGTCAACGCAGTTGTAGATGTTGGGCGAATGTGCTAAATATTTAAGGGGCACCGTTTTAAAGACATATTTTAAAACAATGGGCATTCGAGATTGTAAACCACCACTGCAGTCCTAAATGGGAGCATTTTACTCCTATCTACTATTTTGGACCAAAGACTGCATGTCAGGAACTTGCTAAAAGTCACGGCCTTTCTTGGAACGTAAAGACTTATACAAATGAGGGCGGCAAGTCCCAGCAGTCTTAGACCAGTCTGACTAGTGGTCATTGTTAATGTCAAAAGAGTTTGCTTGCCATGATGTCTAATTACAGCCTTTCAGGAGTAACTCTGCTGAACACATGCGCACTCGCTTAAGACTCAAATGATGTCAGTAGAAGAAGAATCATGTTTTTTGACAGAATAATGTGTTCTTTATGCTTTCCTCAGAAGAAGCAGGACCAGTTGCACTGGTCTGATTTTCTTCTGCCCTACCTGATCTTTTCAGCGCGAACAGCTGAAGCAGAGCAAGTTCTACACAAGTGAAAAGCAATTACATGGCTCCCTTTTTTTTTTTTCACTAGACAAAAATAAAGGTCGGATCTTACAAGTTTCCCAGCCTCCCTGAAAAGTGCTGAGCACTGAGCAGACTTGGGATCCCCCATCAAATATAGTCTTTTGCAGAATCAGACAGTATCAGAGGAAAATGTAACCTAGGAAATGAAGGCTTGATATTTTCCACTGTTCTAGTGGTGGTGATCATTGAAAACCTGAACGGTGATGTCCTTCGACCTGCTTGAGTACTCTGGGGCTGCAGAGCTGCACCACGGAGCGCTCCGGGATGCACTGCTGATCTAGCATCCTAAAGAGCATGCAAACATAGTCCTTCAGGATATGCTACCAGGATACGTTTTTGGGTACTTTGGGGAGCAGGTAAGGCTCATCAGGTTGCATCAGGCAGCGTGCTGAAGGCAGCTGAGCCTGAGTGAGAGGAGGGCACCCATCCTTCCTCCTAGAAAACAAAGCACCCTACAGCCCCTCTAAAGAGACTTATCTTCAGCTGGGCTATGAGGTGTCAGCAAACCACTGTCAACAAGAGCTCCATTTCCTTGGCAGTCTGAAAGGTCTAGTCTAGACTCCATTGAAGACCTGTGAATGTCCTCTGGTTGTTGACCAGATGGGAAGCAATCACTGCAGAGCTGCACCTCCTGTGCTCACCCAAAGTACCCCCTTCCCTCCAGCACCATCGCAGAGGGCTCACTGGGTGAGGTCTGAGACGCCAGCAAGAAGAGGAAGGAAGCGTGTCTCTGCATACAGCCACAGCACAGCTTCCTGCCCCACCGTGGACTTCAGCTTCTGCCCCTGTTGAGTGGGTGGCATGGTCCGCAACGCTTGGTGCTGGGGATGCGGCACGTCGAGTACGCAGACCCTCCCCATTCTCTGTCCTGAAATATCTAGACAGTCTTTTGCAGATGTAAATGAATGTGCAAGGTACAAGGGTGAATGCGCAAGGTACAAGGGAGAAGACCGTCATGCCCCAGTTTGGGATGACGTTCCGGAATGGGTAAGGAAGGGGAAACTAAGATTCGAGCAATCCTGAAAGTCAGGCACAAGGAGGAGTGGAGATCAGGGCTCAGTTTAGGGATTTCTTTCAAAGCAGCTTTTGGCTACAGGTGAGAGGTACCCAAACACCAAACGCCTCCAGTCCCAGCTCGTTCCTTCTGTACGAACATGACAGTAGCAGCGCAGGATGCATCCGCTGGGCCACGAGCCAGAGAACAGATAAGTGTTCATCTGTTGGGGAAATGTGAGCTGTCTGAACAGCTGGGCCCGATCCTCTCCAAGGAAACAGCAGCGAGACAGCAGGGAGCACTTTATGCGTTAGCAGTTGGACCATACCCATCTAGGACAAGGTCTGTGCGTCGCCACTTAGCTGCTTCCAAAAAGAGACACGAGCCCCGGGGTCACTTACCGAAGGCTTCTGAGAGCCCATACACCTTCTGGCTGTAAACGTCTGTCTTATCCCAGATGAAATAATAGGACAGGTCTGGAGCAGCTGCAAACCACTTTCTGAAGAGGCGTCCCTCCACGGCCACCATGAGGTGGACTTTCATGAGGTTGAAGGGGATGGTGGGGTGGGTCATGCTGATCCTCAGGACTGATTTGTAGCCGGCTGTGCGACTGCTCAGGTAACTCACTTTTATTTTACTACCAGAAACGTTAATCTCCTCCTGTAGAGCCTGTGGAAAAGCAATCCAAGAGGTGTTAAATCAGCAGCGAGCAGACAGGAAAAGGCAGCGAAGCTGTAATTTATCAAACACACCTTTATAAAAACTCTGGTAGACATGTCTAAAAAAGCACACCTAGTAGGCATCAAGTATGAAATCATATATGTAATTTATAAGCTTAGTTGTGGAAGCCAAGGAATGCCCCCCTCTTTCTCCATGTGTTCCATGGGAGAACAAGAGACCGAAGTATCACATTTAAGTCAGTGTTTACAATGTGACTTACTGTTAAAAGGAGTCACAGGACCCATGATGAAAGGAGCTTGGGGTCTGACAATATTCCAGCCCATCAGTTTAGCTCCCGTTTTCTGTATTTAACTTAGCAGGTTTTGATGGCTTCTTTTTCCCAGTCAAATATTACGCCCTACTTGGCCTATATCCTCATGGTTGTTCCCTGGCCCCAATTATAACCTGCCATTCCCCCCATGTCATTAGTGAATCCTGCTTCCACCCTCCCTCCTCTGACTTACCCACCTCTCCTTCTTTGAAATGGCTCCTCTCCTACCTCGGCTCCAACCCCCTTTGCCTGATCTGCCTCTGTCTCGTAGGTCTCCGTTCCAGTACAAAATCTCACAAAAGACTGGAGAAACAGCAGGGAAAGTTTTGCCCACCCCTGTTCTGTTTTGACAATAGAGAAGTTTCTGTAAAGGTGTGATTTTCAGCTAATTTACCTGCTAAGGTATAATCAGATCTTAAAATTTCTTTTTTTTTACTTTTTTTTTTTTTTTCCCCAGTTGGAGAAATGCAGGGACATTCTCTGGAAAGCAATACAATATACATCCCTGACACCATACGGATTCTCTCATGTAAAATACTGATAAAAAAGGGCATTTCTTTCTTAAGTCTTAGGAGAAAAAAAACTAGTTGTCCCTTTCCAGAAAATTTCACTCTTAGGTAAGCATTCAACATGGATATTTTCAGCACAAGCTGGCAGCCTTTGGCAAAGTTTGCAAGATGAAGGTAGAAGCTTAGCAGTGAGCTGGAAAACTTGGTCTGATAATGGGATGTGTCAGAAGGTCACAGCTGGCACTGTTCTCTCCTGCACCACTTCTGAAATACTTTGGTGTGCTGGACCCTAAATGAGCTGTGAAAATACTTCCCCAGCAATAATCAGCTTTCGTAATATTAAGGGCACGGAGGCTCAGGGGCGGGTGGGTCAAGAGATCCATCCACGGAGAAGGGATCAGAGCCATCCTGGTGTCCTCCAAGCTACCTGGCTCCTACACTCAACTCCTCCTATGTGGGAGCGGCAAACTCCCTTGGCATGACAAGTTGCTCTTCATAGAATCATAGAATCATAGAATGGTTAGAGTTGGAAGGGACCTTAAAGATCATCAAGTTCCAACCCCCCTGCCATGGGCAGGGACACCTCTCACTACAGCAGGTTGCTCAAAGCCCCATCCAGCCTGGCCTTAAACACTTCCAGGGATGGGGCCTCCACAACTTCCCTGGGTAACCTGTTCCAGTGCCTCACCACCCTCACAGTAAAGAACTTCTTCCTAATATCTAATCTAAATCTCCCCTCTTCCAATTTAAAACCATTACCCCTTGTCCTATCACTAGACTTCCTGACAAAGAGTCCCTCTCCAGCTCTCCTGTAGGCTCCCTTCAGATACTGAAAGGCTGCTATCAGGTCTCCCCGGAGCCTTCTCTTCTCCAGGCTGAACAGCCCCAGCTCTCTCAGCCTGTCCTCATAGGAGAGGTGCTCCATCCCTCTAATCATCTTAGTGGCCCTTCGCTGGACCTGTTCCAACAGTTCGATGTCCTTTCTATGTTGAGGACTCCAGAGCTGGACACAGTACTCCAGGTGGGGTCTCACAAGCGCAGAGTAGAGGGGGAGAATCACCTCCCGTGCCCTGCTGGCCACGCTTCTTTTGATGCAACCCAGGATACGGTTGGCTTTCTGGGCTGCCAGCGCGCACTGCCGGCTCATGTTGAGCTTCTCATCCATGAGCACTCCCAAGTCCTTCTCCTCAGGGCTGCTCTCCAGCCATTCTCTGCCCAGCCTGTATTTATGCCTGGGATTGCCACGTCCCAGGTGTAGGACTCTGCACTTGGCTTGGTTGAACTTCATGCCATTTGCATTAGCCCACCTCTCAAGCCTGTCCAGGTCCCTCTGGATGGCATCCCTTCCCTCCAGTGTGTCAACCGCGCCACCGAGCTTGGTGTCATCGGCAAACTTGCTGAGGGTGCACTCGATCCCACTGTCCATGTCTCCAACAAAGATGTTAAATAGCACTGGTCCCAGTACTGACCCTTGCGGGACACCACTCGTCACTGGCTGCCACGTGGACATTGACCCATTAACCACAACCCTTTGAGTGCGGCCATCCACTTCTCTTACAAGTTTTCTGGTTAGCGTTATAAATAACGACAAATCTTGTAATCTGCCCCCTGAAAAGACCTCTCCTAAGCTATTATCCAAGGCCCAACACTTTTTCAAGTGATAACTTACAGCCTCTGAGCGTTGCAGCACTTGACAAACGGACACATCCAGAAGTTAAAGCGCTGTTCCACCGTGCTCATAAATATTTACTTTCTCTAATGCAGCCTTTTCAATTTACATATCTCAGTGCTTAGGATGCTGAAAAATGACAGAACTGGGAAAACCCAGGAATTTTAAAATATATTTTATGAGCTCGGCAACAAGCTGGGCTGGGACCAGGCTCAACCAGAGACCAGCTGAGCCAAGCTGCAGTAAAGGTGGTCCCTTGCATCAAATCTGTCTTCAGATGTAACCCCGCTAGGAAAAAGCCAGGCAGAAATAATTGTCACGGAGGTACTATTTGCAGCGTCTGGTTCAAATCCCTGTCAGAAATAATTATTTCTCTCTGTCATGATCCGTCTCCGCTGTCTACCGTTCCAGAGAAAGGGTCAGCAGAGCGGTACCACAGCACTGAGCAGCACAAGGGGGCTGTGTTTAAAGGTGCCCACTTGAAGAGCGGGTTCAAGTGGTAATTCAGATTATCCGAAATGCATTTGTAGCTTCTAAGTAGTGCTGAACTAGCAACAAAGCAGGGCACGGATGGGGGGAGTATAATCCAGTAGGACACTGGCGGGAGAAGAGGGAAAAATAACCTTTCAAACACTCTGAATGCACCAAAAGTAATGACAGCTGAATTGTGCCCTTATTTCTATTTGATAATTGCTGCTTGGACCAGATAAATTTGTGTGCTGGGTCTGGGGTCCTTCTGAAAGACTAGGGCTCTTAGGGTTTATCACAGCCTAACCAATACCATCTGCTCTTTAAAAGTGGTCCAGCCACCAGGCTGGTCTGGCAGAAGAGCTGGTTCTTCAGGCTTACTAGGGATTTTCACAATTTAGCAATTTTCACCGCCGTGTTCCCTTCGCTCCTGGGTGTTGATCTGTGCTTGTGTTAGTAGCAATTTTTCCACTCTTTGCATAAGACAATGTAGAAAATCTTATTTCAGTGTGCTGGGTTACACATTTGTCTTACAGCTACTCCTCACTCTGCCAGCAGACAAGGCAAGGAACAATCAATTTTATTTTTTTTTTAATACAATGCTCAGAAGCAATTTTGAGAAAGGCATTTAGGGCCTGATTTGGGGTCCTTAACGCTGACGTCTAGTGCTTTTGAGATATTCTGTGGTACCCAAATCCTCTGCAAGGGGATGACAGATCTGACGTGGACCTTCTTGAGATCTCTGCCTTTCTGAAGATACAGCTGAAGGACTGAAGCGACACTTTGGGGCATCTTAAATGGCACCAAAACTGTCTTTAGGTACCTGAATCAAGCACTTTAAGTGTATTATTTGGTATTTGGAATGAATCCAGTTAGAGGACACTGCATTTATTTGTTGAAGCTCGTGAGGTTCCTATCTGCCCACTTGTTAAAATCCCTTTCCCAGCTCTGCCATCCACTTGTCACCTCCTCCCAGCGATGCGCTCACACCTTTTATATTTAGCATTTCTCTACTGAAAACTGCATATTATAAAGCGCAGCTGCAGAAACTGACGGCTGGGTTATTTTTTATTGTATGTATATCCAGTATAGGAATGAAAAGTAGTCCATTTATGAACTGAAGTATGGTCAGGATTCTGCCATAAAATCAGATTGTCTTGTATACTCCTGGCACCACAAACTCTGCTCATCTTCAACTGTCAATACTTGAGGTGGAATACTGTTTTACAGGTTTTAGCTCAACCAGTTGGCACATGGGAAAAGCACTGCTCATCATGTATGGGATTCATCTTATCTAAACTTAGGAACACAAAAGTTAGGTGTCTCCTCTGAACTGCTCGTCTAGGTCTGCTCATGGCCAACAGGCAGAGACAGGCTCTTCAGAAGGTTGGTGTTGCCACGTAAACTTAAGAGCAGGATTCAGTTCCAGTTTAAGGCACCCAAATCCAACTGTCGACACGTCTGTGCATGTGAGGTAGGCATGTCAGCAGCAATCATAGTCAGTGGAAATCTAACTGATACCGTCAGTGGGTACTAGATACCTTCAAGATGGCCAGCTTAATTGATTGGTAGGCTCCGCTGACGATATTGATTAGGTTTCTGTCAGCTTTAATGGGAGTTCAGACATGTAGCACACATCCAGATGACTGTCTGCCGACAGCTTATTTAGGTGCCATAATCTTAAAATGATTCCCACTTAGGTCTTAATTAGATTCCACAACTACATGTGTCTAGTGTGACTTGGGATGTCCGAGTTATCTGTGGCATACACAAGGGGTTGGCAGACATACTGCAGGACACTGATAGGGGGATCACTGGTGATTGGAGGCCAAGCACAACATCTGAGGGGTATTTCAAACGGCACTAAACATCTACGCTGAGGGTGGTGTGACACCAGCCTCGGTTGCCCAGAGAGGTGGGAGATGCCCCATCCCTGGAAACATTCCAGGCCAGGTTGGACGGGGCTGTGAGCAACCTGATCTAGTTGAAGATGTCCCTGCTCATGGTGGGGGGTTGGAGTAGATGGCCTTTAAAGGTCTCTTCCAACCCAAACCATTCTCTTATTCTATGATCTATAATCAAGAAACTATATCAAACCATTACTTATGATCTACATCCCTGGCTGCTTTCACAGTCAACAGATAGACGTGCGCTGTTATTGAAGAGCAGTTTTAGAATGTTTTACTTCAATAGATATAATTAACCCAATCTAATGAGCATCTTACCAAATAATGAGTGAGGTTATGATTATAGTTTCACTGTATCAGATATTTGCTTCTTTCCTAGGCAGCGCTGAACGTTACCTTTCACAGCGGTTGTTGGTTTAGGAAAAAAAGAGACATGAAAACTGAACCAAGAATTTGCAATCTGATGGACATTACAAGATATGGGACTTAATTAGTAATTATGCTGTGACTGTAATTAGAAATTAGTTTGGAAAAGGATCACAGGATTTAGTTCAGAGGGAAAGGTAAAGACACCACTAGCTTTATCTGTTGCTGGGTTCAGTACCTGGTGTATTAAAATCAGAAGATAGAAATCGACTTTTTTCCTCATTAACGCTACTGCAACCCCAGTGGAGTCAAGCAGGAAGCACGCAATTTCTCGCCACACTTGTTATTATTTCCACCTTGGCAGACTATTATTTTTCACTAATAATGCCGAATGCTGGCATCTAAAACCCAGGGAACAACATGCCCAAGAAAGGAAATCTTGAACGCTGTTACATCCATATACTTCAACATCGTGAGTGTTTTTAAGGAAGACGGATGTTGTTCGGAGAACTCCGTTTAAAACTAATCTTTCCATTCAGTAAAATACTTTGAATCCACACCAGGTTGTTAAACTACTTTATCCGAGTCACACTTCCTTAAAAAAAAAAAAAAAGGAAATCAGGGAGGAGAAATTAAAAGTAACCCTCTCGCTTTGCTCGTTTATCCCAAATGTCATGAAATGCAATAAAACCCAGGTGCTCGGCAGGCTGGCCATCTGCCAGCTGTCTGCTGGCTGACTGCACATCTCAGCAGCTTCGTAGAGTGAGGTGTATACGCCTTGGATGAGGAAGTTCAGCCCCGATACTCCACCACTGAGCTCTGTCAGCGCCCAGCGGGTGAAATTTGCTTGTGAACAGAAGAAAGGCATTGAAGCGTAAGAGGTCCATCAGCCTCGCGCTGGGCGTAATGAATGCCAAAGGGCTGCCCAAACACTCGTGGTGGGTCAGACGAGGGTCCCAGCCCACCTCCTGCAGATAAGAAGGGAAAGCAAAGCAGACCCAATGTAGGTTTTTGCTGTCGGCCACAAGCGCTTTGCCTCCATCTCGCAGGGATCAGGGAGAAGAAACCTTCTGGCTGAGTGTGTGCTCGTGAGAGAGCGCTCCTGGTGAATGTCTGAAAAATGGCGCAACAAACGGGCAATGCTTCTTTTTAGCAAAGCAGGGGAATAGGGAAAGACACAGAACAGTTGCTCTGGTGTTGCTCAAAGCACAAAAAGGGGATGGATTATTTTTTTCTCATCTCAGACGATTCATACCTGGATTTCAGGAACAATAGGACCTTTCTCCGAGCAGGAACTTGCAAAAGCTGTCAGCGGGGATGGAGAGACCACAGGGTTGGGCCGGGCAAAGTTACTGAGGTCACAGCTTGGGATCTCATTCTCTTCGTGCCTCATGACGATGGTTTCCATCACGAAGAAGCGATCCCAGGGCAGCCACAGTGTATGCTCCTGGGTGATGAAGGGAGCCCGCTCAAAATGCAGGATAATGGAGATCCCACCAATGGTAACGAGATCGAAGCTGTTTTAAGAGATGGAATATAAAGTTAGTGCAAGCGCCACCCCATCTGTTTGCAACAATTCCCTAGCAAGGACCCCCTGAAAAATAATTGCAAGGAATACCATCAGCCACATTTTACAAGAGTAAAACCTACAGCCCAAAGAAGCTTTATCCGGGTAAGAGCAAGTGGAAGAGGCAGGAGTGCAAACGCAGCTTCTTTGCATGTTGTCCTGTTTTAATGTATATTAAAAACATACCCGTCTCTTTCCTTGAGACAAACGTTTTATTTTTGTGCTCTTCTGGTGTTATTTGACCATACGGACTCTCTTTTTCTTTTTTTTTTTTTTTTCCCCTAAGCTATTTATCATCCAAACACAGTCACAGATTGGATCAATTCGCATGATGAAATAAACTATTTGGAAAGTGGTTTCTCTGCCACACCACCGTATAAATTGCCTTGGCAACACTGCAAACCTGACTAATACCTAATGCAACCCAGGGAACATGTGGAGCCCAGTCACGGACCCACTGTACTAGGCACGGGGAAGAAATGAACACCATGCAGGCAGTCCCTGTGCCACAGCACTCCGCACATCCTCTTTTTCCACTCAATCATTTAGAGCAGGGCAGGTAACTCACTGCCTGCCGTCTGCATTTTTGCCCTACACAACCTCCAGCCAAGTGTTTTTTCTTGCGTGCATTAGCGTTGGATGATATTCCCTCGGGCTAACAGACAGCCCTCCAGAGCTGTATGAAAGGACATCACCTCGATAAGGAAAATATTCCTCCTCTCAATGTAAACATGTCGGGATAGGCTTTTGCGTTTTTCTCAGTTTTGTATTTAAACTTCACATCTTGTCAGAGGTGGAGAGTTTATGAAGTACCACAGGGTGTATCTACTACGTATAGACTCAAAAAGGAGGTGTTAACTGAGAAAGGAAAAGGATTTCAGGACAATTTGAAGACCTCTCATTTTTGCTTCTTTGGGTTTTTTTTTTTTTCTCAGTATCTATTCACTTGCAATGCCAAATGTGTGTTTCAGGTGAAGAAAGTTTTCTCGTCCCTGCTTCTCACTTTTGATGCTTGGTGCTCGTGTATGACAGTCTTAAACAGATTTTAAGCATGTGAATACGCTCACTGGCTTCAGTGGAGCTGCTCATGTGCTTAAAGTACTTCTCTGTGCATGAGAACCAGGATCTGAAAGCACTCTGACAGCCCAAAGCCAGACTTGATGCACCTTGTACTTACCAGCTAGGAAAGAAGCTGAAAAAAGTATTTAAAATTATTTTAATTGTGAGGCTTTCAGATTGGCTGCAAAATCCCAGAGGAGCAACAACAGGTATGAACTGTTTCTAAAAGAAAAAATTCTTTGGCAAGCAATCATTCAGGAGAACCTGTTTGGGGTTTTTTGTGCTTTTTTTTTTAAATGGCTGATAGATCGAGATGACATTTAGTAAATATAATTATGAAAAGGAAGTTATTCAGGAAAGAATGTTAAACTGAGTCCGTGGGAGGGAGGGGAAAGCATTTAAAAAAGCTAAAGACATGCTTTAGCGCTCAAGTGGGGGCATCAGCTTCCCAGACCTATGGAGCTTGGCTTGCAACAGCCTGACGAGTAATTTGCTGGTCCTTGCCAGTAAAGCTACGCAGCATTTGTACTTTGATGAGAACATTTTTAACAGTCAATTAGCATTTGGCAAGCCCTTCAGCTGGGAGCGAAAAGTTTGCTTTGCATGAATCCGGGCACCAAAGTGGGCAACGGGAGGGAAGAAACAAAGGTTACAAATGACGCTCGACAAGTTTTTAGGCAAGCGGGGAAGAGATTTTATTTGGAAACACCTCCGTTTCACTCCTTTGTGTGGTCCTTGGCTTCACTGAGCCTGGGTCAGGGGTGGGAACCCGCGGAGGGGAAGCATCCTTGCCTCTCCCGCACCCCCAAAACAGGATGCAGGAGGAAAAGCATCGTTGTCATGTCAGGCAGCTGTGAAAACAGGGACCCACAGTACTTCTGAGCAGGCGCTGCTCCTCACGAGCCATTTTTCCCAGGGTCCCAGGGTGCAGCTTTGAAGTTACCTTGATAAACTGAACAAAAGCTAAAACCAGAACCAAACAGAAAAAACCCCAAACTGAAAACACCTTCCTCCCAGCTTCCCTTAGTGAAATTAAATTTAACAAGAGCAAAAAAATGTCTGGGGATTGAAGGAACGAGATAATTTGATTTCTGGTTTTGCTGCTGATCTCTGATGTCTTTTTTATCACTCTAAAAAATCATACTTGTTGTACAGTCATATTGTTCTGTTTTTCTTAAAAGACTCTGGGGAGACAGGCCACAGGATGAAATTCTCTATTTATCCACAAAGCAAGCTTAAAAAAAAAAATCCCACTCATAGAAAAGTGTAACCCTTTCTTTTCTCTTTGCTCTGGAAGTCCATGTATTTGGTCTTTCTGAGAGAGTCATGCCAAAGTGGCCAAACGTGATGGCAGGCACACAATACTGAAAAAGTCTGGAGTTTCCTGCTGTTTTATAACACTATGCCTACAACAATGGAATACTGAGGACTTGCAGCCTTTATACACTACCAGTTTAATCAAATATAAAGCTTTATTTAAAAATGTGGTTTATAACCCAGTACCAATACTTCAGTCCATCTATTAGCTTTGCTTTACAGAGAAATCATGCATACAACAGAGTGGTTTGGGATCTGTCATTTTATCTTCGTGCCTTGTTATCTGAAAAAAGTCAGTGTCCCAATAATTAGGCTAAAAACACACGCAGGTCTTGAAGTTATCAAAGTTTTGCTCAGATTAAGTAGCATCAAGATTTCACTATTAGAGACTGTATCTAAGTCCTGTAATAGGAGTGAAACCTACTTGCAGAGACTTGGAATATAGTGAACCCACTTACAGGGGTGAAAAGTTCAGTTCACTGTAATTCTAAAACTGCAATTTTACTTAGGATCCTCATTTTGAAACTTGGTCGTGCCAAAAAAAACCACCACCCCACCACCAAAAACCCAAACCTGAAGCAACAAAATCAGCTTAGGAATCAATCTAGCTAAACTGATGCAATTCTGTCTTTAATCTCCCTTAGTTTAAAAACACAGTTATCGCCCTGCTGTCAGTAAACCGATTTGCTAAATCAATTTAGGGCGACTCAATGCACGTTTTCAAGAACAGATATTCTTATGGTGAATATGCCAAATAATAAAGGCAGTGAGTTTTATGCCATTATCTCATAACCCCTGGGACAAGGTAACTGCCTGTATGCGTGCTCCCATTTTTCCTCCAAAAACAGAGTGACACCGAAGATGCTCCAGATGACCCCGTATGACAGTGCATGGCTATGGACTGGGACTGCATGCGGTCTGCTGCTGCCGTTCAGGAGAAGCTACTTCTTGCTTAAAAACACCAACATCTGAAAACAAAGTCACTCAACCACATGCAAAGTGCACTGTGAAAAAGCTGATGAGAAGAGAGTCGCGCTCTATTCGGAAAATTACCGAAAACCCATCAAAATACAGAATAGAAGTTGTAATAGCAATAATTTTTTATGTGATTTTGAAAGTGCTTTACACATAGTGTTTAATAAAAGCTATAACAATCAGTAAGGAAGGCAAGCAAATGTTATCTCTGCTTTACAGGCTGGTTGGCTGGCCTAGGAAGGTTCAGAGATGCATCTAATGCTACCCGCTATGTCAGCACTGAGACTAGGATTAGAAATAAGGGATGCCTGGCATCATTTTATGCCCTGACAATTTAAGTTGAATGCTTTTAAAGACTTCAAGGTAATTTTTAGATGACCTCACCCCTAAGGAAGCTTCTGGATTCTAGTATTCTCTAAGAGAAGGGCTTTCACTTTTCCATTTATTACCCCCAGAGTTCCCAGACACACTGCTGTGCCCATTCATTTGAGGAAACATCTGCATGCACGCCTCAGACAATTTTGGAAGGCATTTTTATGATTCAAGAGACCCAGCACTGCAATGGGACAATTTACCCAATGTCAGTTGTGCATCAGACCTGCACAAGGTTCCTGCAGAAGCAGATTGATTTGGGAAAAGGTGAAGAAAGTGAAATCAGAAGAGCTGACACCACACAGCCTGGGGTTAGACTGACCACCACCAGCTGCCGGCAGAAATTCCAGCTTCAGGATGAATCCCACTTGGTCACAGATTCCCTCATCCAAGACAGCTGATCTCTGTCATTTTTACCACTCGGAGCTGAGTATCTGTCAGGGGCTGAGTCAGCAAACTGCGGCGCTGAGCTCCTGGAAACTAATTTAACTTCTGGAGGCTGGCAGCCAGCCCCGAGGAACCAGCAGTCCACAGAAGATTGGTGGAGCACACCGATGCTCCAGCTGCATTGCTTTCTGCCCTGGGTCCCCTGCTCAGCTGGAGGTTGGGAAGGACGTGGAAGGCACCTCCCTGGCTTGCACTGCCAAGAGAAGTTGGTTTACAGCAGGAGGGATTTGCCTTTCATCAGCCAGGAATTGGAAAGAAACAGTCACTCAAATATTACAAAGGGCTGGAGCTCAGATAGCAGCGCTCACCTCCGTGCTCTGGCCCTGTTTAGCTCACTGGTATGTTTGCTGCCTAGAGGTGAAGTTTGAGACAAAGCCCCCCTATGGCAGGCACAGAATAATTGCAAACCAGAGAGATGGGCCCTTCCTCAAAGTGCTTGTAATCCAAATGGAAGATTACACATGGTAGTTGGGTATGATATATATGACGAGGGAGCAGATGAAAAACATGTCATAGCAGGCATTATTGTCCAGGTGTTTCGCAAGGATTTTTATCAGTTCTAACAGACACAGATTTGGTGCTGCTCTGTACACAGCAATCCCATCTGGAGAGTGCAGTTTGGATCTCACTTTCACACCAAGCAGGTTCAGCAAGGTTGACAGAAATACTCATACCACAAACGTGCAAGACTTTCTCCTTTTTGTGATAATGCCTAAGCTATGGGCAACAAGAAAGCACCAGCTCCAGAGGCATCCTTCTCTGAAGGAGACCACTAGTTTTCTGGGGATGCCTCTTTATAATCCAGATTTTAGTGTCATGTCATCCAAGAGGTGGAGCATCACTCGGAAAGCCTCCTAGTCACCATCAGTGTTACAGTAGGTGCAAACTCCCCTGAGCATGAAGAAGGCAGCATGAAGCACATGTTGCCAGCACACGCTCCTCTTTCATTGTAATTCTATCAAGTTCTCTGGCCAAGTCAAACCTTTAATGAAAGTTGTGACTAAAATCCATAAATCCTCTCCCAAGTGCTAGTGGTCAGTAGTCAATACATGGAGCATGTGCAGCTGGAGCCCTTCATGTTTCATTTTCGTTCTTAAAAGAAAGGAAACCAATTAGCACTGACAGCCAAAAGATAAGATGAAAGACATTCCCAATTTGCAACGCTTTTGTTTTGGTCGGCCATGATTGCTCAGATTTTAAGCACTTGTCTCTAATGCAACCGTAATCTTAATGACTTCTCCATAATCACTTCAACATGAGCAAGAACAGAGCTGTTGGGAGTAGGAGACATCTTCTCTTTACGTGCATGGGCACTGCATTGCCCAATTGTTGGCTAAAGATTCTAGGTGATATCGCAAAGTTAATACGATAAATAATAACAATAAACAGGACAGGACAGGACAGGACAGAACAGAATGGAATAGAATAGAATAGAAATATTTCAGTTGGAAGGGACCAACAATGACCATCTAGTCCAACTGCCTGACTACTTCAGAGATGACCAAAAGTTAAAGTAAGTTATTAAGGACATTGTCCAGCCAAACGTAGCCCCACAGTAGCTAACAACAATGCATCAACATCTTCAAAATAATGCCGTAACTGCTGCTTGAGCACTGTAAATCCTATAAAGACATCCTACCTGCCATCTTGTCTGCTGATTGTGTGTCCAAAAAGGGGATTGTTGACAAAGCTGATGTTCACTCCAACTAGGGGGGTCCCATCTGCTGTCATCACCTGGCCTCGGATCACACATGCGTGTCTGCAAGAAGGAGAAAAATGATAAGAAATAGTAAGTCTTTTGGTAAACCCAGGTTTTTCCTCGACTTCTATGGCTAGGAATACTATGGATTAGAAAGCTGAGGCCTTCTTGTCCTAGAAAGCTGGTGGCCATGCTGTATGTCTTGATGGTGGGATGCTGCTCTTGAAGACTTTCTCAGGAGTTGTGTAAGAATGTTCAATACTTAAAATGAGGTTTACCTTTGTCTTACTCTTGAAAAGCAACTGCTGCAGTGTATACTTCATTAACTATGGACTTGGCAGGGTTCACAACATCACACTGGAATTTACTATAATCAAGTTTCACAGTGTCTTGACAATATTGCCCTAATTAAGGGCAAATCACATTTTAGAATCAAATGGAACAGAAACCAACGAAGCACCGCATGGATATATTTAAGGCAGAAAAGCCACAGAAGCACCCTGACCAAGGCTTGACGGCTCATTTCTTCCACGCTTGGGAAAGCCAGGGCAGATAATTTGCTAGGTTCAGATAGCTTCCCTACAAACTGCTTGGGGAACTGAGCACGCTAACAGGATGGGCTTTTTCTTCCCGACTTCTTTCCAAGTTTGGTAGATTGCACTATTTCATAGGCCACATCTATTCCAATTACTCTATGCTCCGTAATGTGCTTTTTTATCTAAGGATTTCAAGGATCTTTCCAAACATTGATTAATACTGCAAGATAGGTATTTTACAGGGAGAGGAAACAAAATGCAGAGTGATTTTCAGTTGTCCAAGGTCAGTCAGAAAATCTGCAGTAAAGCCAAAGACAGATTTTCTAGGTTCTTATTCCAAAGTCTGTTTCCAGACCTCTAAGTCATTACTACGTTGCTAACTTAGGAGCTTCCTTTAAAGACAAAGCATCACATGTCTGTGAGAGTGTCTGAACCCAATTTTTGGCTGAAGGTAACTATTTTTCTGAGCAGCAACAGCAAATTGCGGTGTCAGCGTGCTAACCTGACCCAGTGAGTGATTTCCCTAACTGGTGTCCTGCTGGAGAGCAGAGATTGAAAGGCAATGTTTCTACAGGTGCAGGACCAGATCTCAGCTAGAGTAAATCATCCCAGCTACACTCGCTCTCTACCCACTTCAGGTGAGAAATATCGCTTGGCTGGTTCACCCAGGCAAAGGATGAGAGCTGTAGTGTTTCGTAAGGATGATTTAATAAACAAAGATCATCACAGAAAGACCAAGTTGTTTTCTTACCATCCACCTAAAAATCTGATACTGTATAATGCAAGGAGACAAAGTATAATTTCCCTTTAAAAAGGGCAGCACAATTTGTATGTTCCACAGTACAGAAAAGAGACCATTTGTCAGGGAGTCTAAAACAAAACTCCCACTGATCTAAATGGAGAGCTCCAATATTAACAAAAATTCTCGAAGCATTACCAGAATGTGTCGGCAATCTAAAACGTGACCGGATTCACATGCAATTTTGGAACAGGCCACAGGAAAATGAGATAATGGAAATGATTTTTCTGTCACTAAGTTTTCTCTGATATATCATCACTGACTTGTTAGCAGGAATGTTGGAAAACACTTGAACCCAGCACTGGAGCTAATAATATTCCTCGTACTTCTGTTGCTTCTTCCATTGAAAGCTCTAACTCAGCTTTCCATATACAACAAATTTAAAATAATATTCCAGTATGCTATTATGCACACCACTCTCTAACAGGCAGGTAAAGCATAACTCAAAGGAGCACGATGCCATGGAAGATGCTTGGAAAAATGTCAATGCTTGGAATAATCCCACTGAAGTCAACAGGTTGCCAACTGTAGTGCAATGATGCGCAAAGTGAGTCTGTCTAATCACATGCCTGAGCTAAGAGCAGAAGCGAGGCTTTCTCTTCCCAGATTTTTCCATGATCCCCTCCACCCCGACCCATCTGCTTTTCCATACTTTAGGGATACCCGAGGAAGGGTTTGAAACTGTCTTCTCTCAGCGTCTCATCAAATGGCTGCACGTTTTGTGAAAGGCAAGGAATCACTACAGACTGTTGCCTGAAGACTGAGACCTGAGCATGAGGGACTCGGTATTCTGCATTACTGATAACATACTGAAGCCAACACTGGGACTATGAATATTTTAAAATACTTGAGAGACAAGATCACACATTTTTGTGAACCTAAAAAGACTACTTCCACCTGTTGTTTTTTCCTTCCAAGAGTTAAAGGCAACCAAAAGAAAAAAAAATACAACACGTTGCAGGTGTCCCTCCTGCTGTCCTACATAAAACACATGTCCGAGCAGTTGCAAACTTCCAAGTAATATTGCGAGCACATTGGCCTAGATCCTCAGCTCACGCTAATGGAGGGATGTGCTTTATATCAGCAAGCATCTGGTCCATTACGTATCACCGACAAGTATTTCTTCAATAACACGCACCAGCACAACATGGACAAAGAAAGAGCTTCCTCTCGCCTTGGCAGCTGTAACGAATGCATTTGAACTCCCACCTTCCAGGAGGAGACTCGGTTCCCATTCCAGATGATGCTTCGCAGCACTGCACTCCATTAGCCCATCTATGTGATGACTAACTCGGACCGCGCTGGCATCTCTTTTCAGAGAAGCTGCTCCTCAGCAAGGCCAGCTGCATCCACCATCCTCCCGAGGACTATAACAATAGCTTTATTTCCATGCCATAAGGAAAGATGTTCTCACAAAGGGGACATCTTTCGCAAACCACAGTGAAAATAGAAGCTGGAGGAACGTGCAGAAATCTGAATTCGGTTAAAAGCAGGAGGGATGGAAACTGGTGGAAGACCAAAGACCAGACTCTGCCTGATTTCAGTCTCAAATCTTCTCCTTCCCTCCTCGACAAAATTTGCCCCACTTGGGAAAAACAGCTAATACAGTGCGTTGGAAGCCAGCGTTAATACAGCTGGCTCCTCTAGTGTCATCATGTCCTTTCTGGAGGCAAGATCGACTACCCACAATGCATCAAGCCCCCCAGGAACCTGGTTAATGCTAATTTAGTCAGCCATTTCCTTCAGAAGACCTTGGTCTAAATGCAATTACACTCCAAACAAGTTAAGTGGTATTGCTCTAAGATGCTCAGCTCTGCTAGAAGGTCTCCCAATACACTTATATAAAATTATCTCTCATGTTAATAGAAGAGATTTATTCCATCAGTCTAGGCCTGCCAGTTCAGAGTGTTTTCTGCAGTTGGACAAAATTGAATTTCTCATAGCTGAGCCTCATCTTCCCATCAAATTATTAACAGATTCCACCTATTGCCTCTGTTTTCTGGCTTTTTTTTGGTTTTGTTTTGTTTTGTTTTCTTTACTACTTTTACATGAGGCTGTATGGATTCTTGTTTCACAATGAAAAGCAGTCTGCTCATTTCTTCTTTAATTAGACTTTTCCTTTCTAATTCTCTTTTTTTTAAAAAATTGTCCATAAAATCTTCCCGGAAAACCAAATCATTGTCAAAATTCTATCTAGAATGCCAGATGGCATATCAGACATTTTTACACCATCGTTTTGTGAGGTCATTCTTTATTTCCTAGAAAATTAAATTAAGTCTTCCTCGTAAGATGTGGGCCACAGTGGCAAAACAGACAGGGGCGCATCAATACCTTTATTTTCCCATTGTTCAGATATAAAGAAAGTTTGACAGGCTGTCAAGCAGACAAAACCAGCTTTAGAACAGAAGACAGAAAAGTAAATTCCCAAAAAGCCATTTCACATTAGAGGAGATTTTTCTTTAATAGTGAATCTGATCCACTGTCTCATAACTTAGACATTGGCTCTTCCAATACTTCTTATTCATAGAAGTTTTCTGCTGACACCGTGCTTGGCACTGGGAAATAGGCAAAAATACTGCTTCTGCTAAATATTTTTCATTGAGAAAAGAAAATTCCATGCATCTTAAACCCCCTTTTGCTGAGAGAAATTTATATTCTTTCCTTGACTGAGGATAGGTGCCATGGGAAATCTCACCTCAACGAATTTCTGCAGCTCCTCAAAATATTTCCACCATTAACTCATTCTGCCTTCTCCTTTAAAGGTTTTAGATGTGTGGAGATGGTTATCATGACTGATTAGCCATCCTGAGCCAAGTCATTCATGATAAATATGTTAATTTGCTATTATAAATCTCTTAATCTCTTTGAACTTACTTACCACTTACATCTTTTACTGGTATATTCATGTGTGTATATATACACACATACATATGGGATTTATCCTTCTGCTCTGGATAAAACGTCAACAGAACATCATAGACTGAAAATCTAGAAAGTTATTCCTTGTTGAGAAGAGTGTTATTAATGAAGTTAGGTGATCTCAGTTCTATTTCTTCCTTTGCTACAGACTTCCTGTGTGACACTGGTCATGTCAGCTGGTCTATACGTGTCTTTGTACTCCACCTGCAAAATAACAATCAAGGCACGTCCCCTCCTTACTGGGACATTAGAAGGATAATTGTAGTAATCTGTTAATCCCTTGCATAGGGTTTTTTACATTCTCATGGTACTTCATCTGTGATACGCTCAGACACCTTGCTGATAAGTGCCTATAAATGCAGTCATTTGTTACAAACACAGTCTCATGGCTTTAGCTGCTGTGACCTTTTTTTGCTTGATAATAACACAGGATGAAGCAAAATGTACCTCGTCCATTTTGGGTTAAACGCTCCTGTCTCATGTTAAACAACCTCAGGGCAGTCTAGTACTAGGACAGACAGAAAAAAATTGGTAGAATTCCAGGTAAAAGCTAAGGGCATCATGATCAAACACATAGACGCAGAGAAAATGCCTGAGCTGACAGATGAAGGACAGAAGAAGAAGAGGGAACAATAGAACATCCAGACCTTCAAGTACATTGCTTGTGGCAGTATTTCCCTCAAAGGCTTTCTGAAAAAACAAGCCCTGCCCCTTAACTGCACAGAAGAAAAGTCCTAATAGTCTTTTCTTGAATGGAGTCAACCCTGTCTGGCTTCTTCAGTTCAGTTTATTTGTAGGAAAAGCTTAAACTTGAAACCTACCTACTGATCTTAGTGCCATCTGAATTACGGAATTAGGGCTAGGAAAAAGAATGGGAAAAAATCCTGCTGAACAGTCCCTTGTTAAACAAGAAAGGCACACTTATGCGAAAAAGACACCCCCCCCCACCACCACCAGAGATAGCACAAGTCAGTTTCTGGAAGGGTTTGGCACATGTTGGGCAGCTGGGATACAAGTTGTTAATTAGGCTCAGCAGAGAAGCTCTCCAATAAGGGGAGCACCAGAATGCCGGTGTCAATCTGACAAAGGGACTAAATGCTCTGACATTCCACCGAGTCCCAAACACGGAACTTGCTAAACTAGCACTGACAGACGTGGTTTGGACAGGTCCTGCCACTCAACCTTCCGAGCAGCCGATGGTATGGCAGACCCAGGAGAAAAAAAGTGCATGACGAAGAGCAAAGTTTATAGAAGCTCTATCCAGGCTCAACAAAAGAAAGTAAATTCTAAGTTGTTTGCAGCCAGAAACAGTATCGGCTCTGTTTGTTTAACCTACTCAGTGACGCTGTTTATAAGGTCCCATCACCAAAGGGTCAGGAGATGGTGATGATTCTTCATGTGGGCATGGTCCTTAACTGTTAACCTTTTGCAGGAAACCTTCTACAGTCTTTTAGATATTCCACAAAACAAAACACACAGTCAAGCCAATGGAGTGAAAGGCTTCAACGAAAACCCATTACTTAAATTGTCTTAAGAAGGACAGGAGGAAAAGCCACACTTACAAACATGGCTAATGAAGTTGGGATTTGAAGTACAGAGAAAAGCGCTTATTAACCAAGATTTACAATAATCCCTCCAGATGCAGATTTTTATTCTTGTTGTTTCTTTAGAGTCTAGCTAGCCTCACAGTATCGAAACAGCGGGTCGCCTTCATCTGATATTTTTAGTATTCATGAGCAGGACAGGTTTTGTGACCAGCTGTGGTCCAGTTTCTCAAGCTCCCCACCACGGGGATCTGCCTGCATTCTGCTCCGTGAAGACCTACAAACTGATAGTTCTCAAAAACCACCTTTGGTCTCATCTTTGTTAGCAATATTAGTGACTACTAGCTGTAGCTCCTCAAAGAGGAAAAGAAGGCATCTTTATGGCACAACAGTTTAGTAACAAAATGCAGCACCATTGGAAACCCACCCCATGATCAAATGATCACTGGTCTCAAAACAAGTCCCCGCTGGCTCCATTCCTGAAGGACTCAGGTCCTCATTGCTTTGAAAACTTCTCCCAAGATTTGAACCTCATTCACCTACTTGATATGTGACTTTTTTCTCTTTATGAGAGCACAATCTTCCTCTCTGCTCTGCCAAGCAACCTGGCCACTGTCGGAAAGAGATGCCACTTCTGCCACCTAAACCATCTTGGGTCTCCGCGCCTCATTGACTCACTAGTTTTGCATCCCAAGATTTCTCAGTTGAGCTATAATGGGAAAGGTAGGAGGATAAGGGATACAGGAAGGCTGCTTGGCAAATAGGAAATAAATACGAAAACACACTGATGCTGCTCTTTGAAATTATAAAACTGGCTCCAAATGTAACATTTAAGTGAAAGTATTTCAGAACAGTTTTATAGGAAATGCAATGCATAATAAAGCTGGGCTGTGCTGTACTGCAAAGTTTCAGTGAAAAATCCTTTTATTCACAATGTGGTTGACTAAATAACACTTTAAAAGTCGATGATTCTTTCCTTTACTCCAGTACAAGCAAATAAACACTGTCTTGCTTTGCACGAGATCTCAAAGAAATGGAATCGCACTCCAGTTTTTTTAGGTCCATAAAACCTAAAGTCAAGTGTTCGGTAGCTTGTAAGGTAAAAGATAATTTTCCCACCTAATACTGAGTTACGCTCATTTCATAATTTTTCAGAAGTGATCCTATAACCATTATTTCTATGAGAGGTAAAGACTTTATGATGTAATAACTTTCAGAGATGAATAATATATTCATGTCAAGTCGGCACAAAAAATGTCTACAGAACTTTCCAGTTCTGTAATATTGTAGTATTTTACATCTGATATTTATTTTGTAAGCTGTGGCCACCTACTCAGCTCTGCAGAAGACCCAAAATAAAAGCAATTCCTTCCATTGAATTTGAGGCACCATGAAAACAAAACTGAGCAGAACAGAAGGAAAAATATGTTATTTCCAGGTTAATTATAAAATGAGCTCTCTTTCTGATGATCATAGGGAAAGTTCTTCAACTACATATCATCTGTGTGATAGCTTTGTAATGATCCAAAGGAATTAGGGAAAAAAAATAGGTCAATAAAATATATAAGATTTTATGATTGGGATTTTAAAATTGCTTTTTTTATGTAGGAGGTTTTAAGCAATTTAGCAAGTAAATGTCACATTCAAAGGACAGTCTCTTCCTGATATATTGAAATGGTTGAGAACCATACTTGGACTCAGCTGTTAGCATCCGCCAGCTAGAGGCGACTGCCCCAGAGCTGATCTGGCAAGGCAGAACTTTACTCCATCAGTGCAAAGCCAACAGGATCAGCTCACACCAGCTTCCCCTGCAGGTTTAAGTGGGGAAGGAGATTTTGCACCGAGCTGGCCGAGGGGCGCTCAAGCTCTCCAGTCGGGTCTGGGGTCAGCAAATCTCCGCAGAGGGGAGGCAGCAAAGAGCATGGGGCAGAAAACACCATTTTTTTTCTTTTAAGAATGGACGTGCCAGGGTCTCACATAAGAATCATGACAACAGTGACCCACTATTTAATTTGAAGAAGCCTTATGCAGTAATGAAATAATCAAACCTCTCTATTGAACGGGATATGCTGTTTCTAGTGACGTTATTATACTGAATGGAGCTGCTGACTCAGCTCATGGTTACCACGCCAGACACGTCCATCAAGGAGTACTGTAAAACAATGGGCATGTGGGCTGCTCTTTTTTCACAGGAGTGTACCTTGAATATTGAATAAATATTCATGAAATATCTACGTGCCAGATCCAAGGGAACACATCAGCATCTATACCCTAGGTTGGACTCCTAAAACCCAACACGTTTTACACACCTGTGTAATCCAGGAGGTACTTAACTCATTCATTAGGAGTTTTATTTTTCTGCTTGGGAGTCTTCCAGGCTTGAGTTTTGCTTTCTGCACATTCCAAGAGCTCCTAGGTACACAGGTATCCCCTGAGACCTTTTAATCCCAGCTACAGGATGGTGAAGCATTTATATCAGCTGCCTTGCCTGATCCTGGAAGCGTGCCCAAATCGCACTAGGAAGATCTTACTCAAGAGTTTGTGTTTGGTAATAAATATTTAATGTTTTTTTTAAATATTTGTTAAAAACTGCACCCCAATTTCTCGAATGACTGTACACAGGACTTCCTTCTACTCCCACTTGTGAAAGGGGAATTACATTATGATTATCTGTGTTATGGAAAGAAACATAAAAATGGAACTTTGCTTTCATAGAGTCCAGTGGGTACAGACTCCACAAAGTGGAAGTAAGCAGCTGCATATATTGCATTAGCTTATTATATGGAAATAATGCCATACTCAACTCAAAAATTCACTTTAAGCCAAAATAATGCCATACTATACAATTTAAAATCAAAAGAAAAGGTCAAACATTGAAAAGGCATATATTTATATATATGCCCTGTATACTGAAAAGGTAAGTTTTAAAAGTATGCTTTCCTGTGCTTAAAAGGAATGATTACCAAAATAAAAAACACTAAGTCCTCATTATTTTCCTATACTTCAGAAAGCTATGATTTGTGGCTAATAAGTAGTTCATTTAAACAGAAAGCAACAAAAGCAGAACGATGCCTTTGGAAGACAGTAACACCGGGAAGGAGAGAGTTTGAAGAGGTGCTGTGTTAGTTTGGTTTAAAATATGGGAAAAATATGACCCCATTCTCATCAACGTAGGTACCGTGCTGTGCCCTGAGTGCTCACTCTCAGGAACGCTGGATGATGTCTAATATTTATCACGCAGTCTTACAGAGATGCAGCGTTTATCTTTCAAAGCTGTCCCAACCCGCAGAGCTGCTGTGCTCCACGAGCTCCTGCACCACCTCCAGGGTAACCTGCACTTCAGTGGGTACATCCCACCCACGGCATTTCGCTGCCAGTCCAACGGAGCCGCATCCTGCTGGAGCCGAGCCAGAGCCATGGGCTGGACCAGCCAACTCGGGCGAAATCATCAGCAGAAAGCCACAGCTGGTGAGTTTGGGTGTTTTGACTTCTAGCTTTGTCTTCAGCTACAGAAGAAGTGTTTCTTAATTTGCTGTATCAAAATCACACCAGGAGTCTTGAGGGAAAAGTACAGAAATGCCAGAGCACTTTGGTTTCCCTGTGAAGGAAGCTCAGGAAGATCTGCTGGGATGAACCTGCAGCCCTCCAGATGTGTGAAGAAATGGATGAAAGGAAAAGAGAAGCTGCTTTTAATGTCTTCCTTCGAGGACACCAAGATATCATCGTAATATTCTTTGAAACCACTCAGAACTGAGCCAAATGGACTACCAAAACGTTTTGAAAGCCATTTTGATCCTCCCCTATTCTCTTACTTGTTCTTTGGCCATGACCAATACTCACAGTTTTGGTTTTGATGGGTCTAGAGATCAATGCAGCTTAACTGTGACAATAAAATCCATTCATTTATTTACAGTAAAATGGATTTATAGCATACCTGTCTATCTTAGCAGTGCTTGTGTAACCCTCCCCAGCTGGATCCATAAGGGATGTTGTACAGCCTGGCACACAGGGAGGTGGAGCGACATGTTTGCAGACACCTTGTCACTCAGTAGTGGAAGAAGAAATGTGCAAATTTAATTCTGATCATAATTTTAAACCATGAAAACTTACTACTTTTTTGTACTTAGAGTATTGACCTGAGGGTAAGAAGGGGCTACTCTCCCGTTCTCTGATGTGTCTTTATAACTCAGCTGGTTATTTCTAGCTGCCCATGTGATTGGGACGGGTTAATACTGCTGGCAGCAAGTATATATACACAATCTGCCCCAAAAGAGAATGGGACATCTACTTAAAAATCACCTGATTTCTTTTTGAATATTCTTTACCAAAAATGCCATTTTGGTACAGGGTTTTCTGAGATACTTTAATTCTTTGCCAACAGTTAACATAAAAGACTATATGGATCAGGACTCTAGCCTGTTCTCACAATTTTCTGACACTGTCCCTCAAGAGAGAACAAATATATCAGGTGTCCTACTTGAAAGTCAATAACTTGACACCACTGCATCTTGTGCTGCTCCTGTGATGGACAACTAAGAATGGCTTAAAAATACAAAGCAAACAGCAAGAGTAAGTGGTTTCAAAATCAATACAAGAAGGATCAAGTAGCAGAAGAGTACTTGTTATCTGTTCATCAAAATGATGTGAAAAGACATTCTGTGCATTCAGAATTTAATTTAGCTACTTGCTTTATCATCATAAACACTCATTTCAATATGGACAATGATTATTTTTTCTTCCCAAACATGAATAATATATAATTGCTGGTATTTGGGAGGAGACAAGGTCTTTACCTTTATCCATCAGGGTAATTTATCATTGTCTTTCTTTTTCTTCTGCAGTGGTGAGAGAGCTTGTCAGCTCAGCTTGCTCTTAAAAAGCTGGAGTGTAATTCAATAATAAATTCACTCAAAGGCTAGCTGTCACGAGGCATTCATTTATTTGTATCCATTAGGTGATCTGCGCTGCTCTTCTCTCTGAAGGGAAGCTAAGCTGCGTTTCTGAAGCCCAGGAAATATACTGCACAGATATTCAGCCATCTCCTTCACAGCGCTGCCACTTCTGCGTAGTCCATACAGGAATGCAAACGTGCTGTGGTTCCCCCAGGGGTGATAATCAGCCAGCTGTGACCTGGTAGAGTCCTGAGGAGAAGGCTGTGGTTCCTGAAATCCCTGACCTGAATGATGAGGAGAGCAGCCGTTGGAGAATGGCTGGAGAGCAGCCCTGAGGAGAAGGTCTTGGGGGTGTTGGTGGGGGAGAAGCTCAACGTGAGCCGGCACCGTGCGCTGGCAGCCCAGAACCCCCCGGCATCCTGGGCTGCATCCCTACAGCGGGGGCAGCAGGGCCAGGGGGGGGATTCTGCCCCTTTGCTCCTCATGGGGAGTCCCTCTGCACCGCCCTGCAGTGCTGCCTCCAGCTCTGGAGCCCCCAGCATAAGAAGGATGTCGACCTGTCGGAGCGGGTCCAGAGGAGGCCACAAAGATGACCAGAGGGCTGGAGCACCTCTGCTGGGAGGGCGGGCTGGGAGAGGTGTGGTTGCTCAGCCTGGAGAAGAGAAAGGTCCAGGGAGACCTTCCAGTATCTGAAAGGAGCCTACAGGAAAGCTGGAGAGGGACTTTTTACAAGGGCATGTAGTGATAGGAGGAGGGGTGATGGCTTCAAACTGGAAGAGGGGAGATTTGGATTAGATCTCAGGAAGAAATTCTTTACTGTGAGGGTGACGAGACACTGGAACAGGTTGCCCAGAGAAGCTGTGGCTGCTCCATCCCTGGAGGTGTTCAAGGCCAGGCTGGACATGGCTTTGAGCAACCTGGTCTAGTGGGAGGTGTCCCTGCCCAGGGCAGGGGCGTTGGAATTAGATGATCTTTAAGGTCCCTTCCAACCTAAACCATTCTATGATTCTATGAGCCTGTGCCACAGGTGTCCCTGTAGGACATCAGACATGCAGGATACAAAGGTCCAGGTCACCTCTGTGTTGCCTGCTTATGGGGGGCTGCTCACAGCATGTGGCACGGATCCAACTTCAATCCTACCCTATGAGGATGATGGCGCTGGGACAGAAAGATGTAGGACGTTCCGTGCCCAGCAATCTACAGTCCTGATCTACACCGAGAAGGAGACAGCTTTGTGAATCACAGCGGCACCAACGGAAGCGAGAGGGTTCTCCTAAGGCAGGATGCTGGAGCCCTCCATCAGAACAAAAAGATTTCCTGCCCTCCCTCCTGTTGGACAAGCTATTAAGTCATCAGCTGGAAAGAGAGATGAAAATGGTTCATCTTGCTCCCAGCTGCTGCTGTGGTCTTCATGGAGACACTGAACAGTTCCACAGATAAGAGAGACGTTATCACCTGCCTGCTGTAAAAGCAACTGGAGGACACTGACCAGCCAGCACGCCACTGAAGAAAGGGCATATCCACAACATGCAAATACAGTCAATCTCATTTGCCCAGACTAACTGGGTCCCAGATGATGCCAGCCCATGCTCCTCCACAGAGCAGTCCCTGTTTGACCACTGCTGAAGCTCTGCCATCTCTAGGCTGACGAGAGCGCTGTGTTGAGAGGTTCAGCTTTCTAGGCGGTTGGAAATGGACAACTGAAACTACAAAGAAAAGCCAAGTAAGCAGAAAACACTTGCAACGGTTGATTTTATCGAGATCTATAGGATCTTTAAGAACTAACAGGAATGCATGATGTCTTTTAAGAGTAATGGCATTTTTAGCAACCTAGCAGACCGATAAGCCTGGACTGTGTGCTGTGATGCTGTCTCGGGGGAAAACACACCTTCTGCTGAGGTCCTTCACTGTTATTTGTAGCCGCTCTTGTGGTGAGTCAAGATATTTAACTTGAGAGATGCAGCACAATCGCAGCTTGAGGTGACATATCTGTAGACCATATTTAGTGATACACACCCTATGCTGATATTTTAAGAATGGCAACCTCATAAATCATCGCTATCTCTGTACGATTCCTTGTGTTAACTGAAATGGAACAAGGACCCCCGTTCATTAATTCCACTGCAGTTAATGAAAAGCAATCATTAAACCCCTTCCTATTGATTTGAATCTTTGTGTTCCCACACTCTAGTAATCTATACGCCAGATAAACGTTACTGCTGGCAGGTGCTCCTTTTGAATCCTGAATCGTGCTTTAGCAGGATGTCCACAGATGGTTAGTCATTCCTTCCTACATAGAGATGTGCCATCAGATCTGTGAAACACATGTAACTCCTCGTAGGAGTTTATGTGGCCTTAAACGACACAGTCTTTCTGCCGGTCCTCTGCTGGCACTCCCAGAAACACATTCACTGTATAAAGGAGAAATTCCCATTATTTTCCCCCACCTTTGTGTGCTGTTGAATGCAAGTAGCCTTTAAAGAGAAGCTGCAATTTTATATTTTTTTATCACACGCGTATCAAGACTCCCATAGTTCTTTAGTTGTATGGAAAAGCTCGTTAAACACAGACTTGTGTCTATCGAAACTCACTACCTGTCAGAACAGATACGCACGGCCCTGATATCAGAGTCCTCTGTGGAAAGGCTTCTGACTGCGAGCTCAGCTGTGGAATTACAACCCTAAATATATCAGAAAAATGAAATTGTGAGTATATCCTATTTTATATTTTGAGGCCTGATTTTACACCAACAAATCAAAACAACTGACAGCAGAGAATTCACCGTGCTAACACTTAGTCCAGAGCCTGGACTGTTCAGTATCCAGAACCTGCAACCTTCAGAATGACGACAAAGCACAACACTTTGTGACATGATGAATGTGTCATGGTTTAACCCCAGCCAGCAACTAGGACTGTGCAGCCGTTCACTCACTTCCCTCCCCAACAGCGGGGTAGGGAGAAGAGGGAGAAAAGTGAGTAAAAACCTCATGGGTTGAGATAAAGTTTAACAGAACAGTAACAGAAGAGAAAATAATAATAACAATGGTAAAAGTATATGTAAAATTGTGATGCAATTCAATTGTTCACCACCCGACGACCGATTGCCCATCCCATCCCAAGCAGCAAGTGTGGATTCCTGCCCCCCAGCCAACCCCTGTTTATATACTGAGCGTGACATCTATGGTATGGAACATTCCTTTGGCCAGCTTGTCCTCTCCGTGCTCCCTCTCAGCCTCTATGGGACGCTGAAAAAGTCCTTGACTTGACATAAGCATTACCTAGCAACAATTAAAACAATACATGTTATCAACATTCTTCTTGTGGCCAGCAGATGGAGGGAGGTCATCCTCCCCCTCTACTCTGCCCTGGTGAGACCACAACTCGAGTCCTGTGTCCAGTTCTGGGCTCCCCAGTTCAAGAAGGACAGGGAACTGCTGGAGAGGGGACAGCAAAGGGCTACGGAGATAATTAGGGGCTGGAGCACCTTTCTTAAGAGGAAAGGCTGAGGGAGTTGGGTCTTTTTAGTCTGGAGAAGAGCAGACTGAGGGGGGATCTCATCAATGTTTACAAATCCTTAAAGGTAGGGTGCCGGGAGGAGGGGGCCAGGCTTTTTTCAGTGGTGCCCAGCGACAGGACAAGAGGGAACGGGCACAAACTTGAACATAAGAAGTTCCATCTGAACATGCGGAGGAACTTCTTTCCTTTGAGGGTGGCAGAGCACTGGCAGAGGCTGCCCAGAGAGAGGTGGTGTAATCTCCAACTCTGGAGATATTCCAAACCCACCTGGATGCCATCCTGTGCAACCTGCTGTAGGTGGCCCTGCTCTGGCAGGGGGGTTAGACTAGATGATCTCCAGGGGTTCCTTCCAACCCTTAACATTCTATGATTCTATGATTCTGTGATTCTATGTTTCTTATACTAAATCCAAAACACAGCAGTTACTAGGCAGAAAATTAACTCTATCGCAGCTGAAACCAGGACAGTGGTTGGCCTTAATCTGAGTCAGCTTTCTTGGACTCTGAAGGGCTTGGCAGCAAGACAAATCAGGGAAACTGTGAGATCAGGCTAACTCCCTGACACGGCTGTGGTTCTAAGCGGTTCATGTCTGAGGTCAGCCTGCAGACCATCAGAGATGGTGATGCACGGAGCCAAGGATTGCTGGCAATGTCCCTGCATGGAAGAGCATTAGGTCAGACCCAGAAGGGCTGAGAGGCCTGCTGAGGTGGAAGTGCTGAAATAAATACCCGCAGAAACACGAGGTTGCATATTTTCAGTGCCAACCTATTCACTGCCCTGTGTGGGAAAGCTGAAAGTAAGCTGTTAATGACTGGGTGGAATTCAATGGAGTCCAAACGTAGGTGTTGAGAACCACCTCTTGGCTCAGGGTCACCGCTTCTGAAAGGCAACATTCAGGGCAGACACTGAAATAACCTAAGAATCTGACACCTGAGGGTACGTGTTAAGGTGTCCTGCTGTAAGCAGGTGATTTTAAAGGGATGACCTCCCCTGCCAGCCAGGAATGTATGTAAACAAGTGGCTGAGATGCAGTCGCAGAAGCGAGCTGCGTAAGATTTCTTTGCCAGATCCTGATTCTTGATGATGATAGCAGTGATAAAGTATGCCTCCGCATTAAAACCAATCTATGTTCAACCTCACTGTTTTCACTGGAAATCACCCTAATCGCCCTCCCTGGACTGCAAAACTTTCTTCAGTCCCTGTGAGGCCTATGACAGTGACACTATATTGTAAATATTCTAGTTGCCCTCTCTTTCGGCTCTGTCAGCGGAAGAAGTTCCGCCATTGGTTTTTACTAGATATTTCTGGAAAATGACAGTCACTGGAAGAGCCCTGATAAATGGATGGCTTTCACTCCTTGCAATAAGAGAAAGCAGGGAAGATGCAACGGCCCATGTGCATTGCTAGAGAAGCATCTTGTCTTACTGGCTGGCAGGACATCACGGATGAGGAGACAGTCAGTAGAATTACATCAGCCACAAAACTCTTCAGATACCCACTTCTCTTAGACAATTTCCATGTTCTACATCTTGCTGCCATTCCACATCTTCTCACGGCCAAGTGGCTCATGCTTTACCTCTTACTGAATCAGAACCAAAATCCACTTACCCTCCTTCAAAGGGATTGTCTCCTGGGATGATGTGAGTGCTGTCCTTGCCAATCAGGAACTTGATCCTGTCGTAAAACGAATGCAAGCTCTGCTGGGAGAGAGGGGCTTGTGTCTCCTGGATGATATCCAGGGGGTCCGGGGAGCCCAGGCACAGCGCATTGACGTGGCACAGTGGCTGCAAGCAGCAGTCTGGGTCCATGCAATCCACCAGGCCATCTGCAGAAGGGTAAGGAAGATTTTAGAGCTATGACAACATGGGGTGTTGCAGACTTCAGAGTGCGTGAACACTTTCCAACGCACAAAACAGAGAAACGTGAATTTACACCTGCACAGAGTAAGGCATGTTCCTTAAAGCCTCAATAAAGAATCTCAAATGTGCATTAATATATGTATATGAAAACAGACATGTGCACATGAGATTAGAAGCTAAAACTAGCACATTTGAGGTTAATTCTGGGATATGTCATTTCACATCCCAGTGACTCAGATAACTCCCAAGCCTCCAAAGGTTGGGTTGTCATTTTTTGGTTTTTTTTCTGTCCATAAACCAATGACTTTTGTACACTGGTCCTGTTCCCTGTACAAATCACAGGCACATTGCACCATATCAAAGCTATCAGAGTCTCTTTCAGCAGGACTAAATAGTGAAGAAAGCCATGATATTTACCGCGTTTACAGACATGCGACCCACTAAAGATTCTGGCTAGAAAGATGAGAAAGTAACGGAGATTTTGTTGGGAAGGTTCTGTTTCTTTTGGCCTTTGTCACGTTTATTCCATGCAGACACAGAGTAACAGATGACCTCAAATTCTCAGAATATAGATCTTGTACTTTCAGCACCACTAAATTAATAATAACAACAATAATAGCTGTGGACACACAGGAGAAAAGCTTGCCAAGCGTGCTCTAGTAAAATGGGGGTTTGCATACCTGTCAAGTCATCAAACACACAGACAGTCCTGCTTCCCCTCCCGCAGCCACAGCAGCGTTCCCCAGTTCATTTTGAGATGCCACTGTTCATTGCAAACAGCTTAGTAAAAAGCGGTGACGGGCAAGGAAATACGAAAAAAGCTCAGAAGAGGTTTGATGAAGCACCGCATTTAGAAATAAAAGTTGTTAGCATGTAGTAGGGATGGATCTTTAAATCAGATAAGGGAACTGGCTGTTTTTGTTCTGGGGTAATGGGATATGGAGCCCTTCACTTCCAACTCATCAGTTTTAGAAAGCCACTTTGATAGTGAAGGGAAATGGTTACCATGTGATGGCTGTTCAAAGACCTACGCGAAATGAGCAGTTGGTCCCGGCGTAGCTGCTGGGAGCTCTGTATATCAGAGAAACCACCTTACAGCTAGCATCCTGCTGATGGATTCAGCATGGAGGCAGGGAAGGAATGTCTTGGAGAGCCAAACTGTCCTGAGAGGCAGGTCCCTCCTGAAGAGGAATGAGATTTGGAGTCGTCGGAATAATGTATTCTCTGTTTCAAAGAAAAAGTAAATTAAAAGAAACCAGTTTTTTATTACTACAGATCATGAGCTTTAGTTTCATACCAGTTATACCAGTATGAATTAGAAGTCCTTTCAGTAATGTTATTCCCATTACTTTGAATTTTTTGTAATACAGGTAGGATAAGAATATGATCTGTTATTATTGCTGTAGTGCTTAAGAGTGGCTTACGTGTCACGGACTAGGATTCTGTTGAGATATACCTGTGCCATTTTTGGAAGATTTTAGTGCTATAAAACAACACTGGCAACATCATTTCATGTGGTTTCCCATACACAGAAAACTGAACAAAAAGCCTGTTCAGGATTCCCAGAGCTTCCAGTCTACATGTGGCTCAAAGTGCAACAAATATCTTCTCCACGTAGACCTGCACACTGCCCCCACCCCCCCGAGTGATTTTCACAAGTGCCCTGCACCTGCCATGAATGATAATGGGAGCAGTGTTAGATTGAAAAAAGTGCTTTCGAAAATCCCATCCATTATCCTTACCTCTGTCTGTTCTGATATCTTTACATCTTTATAACTCCTTGCAAAATTGCCACAAAAATTTATCAGCTCAGGCACAAAACCTACCCATCTGCCTTTTCTCTTGATGACTAGTGATAATGAAAAAGAACTAATTACATTTTATTTGCCCATTAAAAAAATGACTTGCTGCAGACGATTAGGCCAGTAGGATTCTGGAAGGTCAAATCTCAGATGGAGTTTGAGAGATCGTTCAAAGAATAAAGACCTGCATAGATGTAATATGCTTATCCATAGCTACCTAATAGAAAAAAAAGGGACAGAAAAGAAACAACAAACCAGCCCTGTTACTATATCGACTATAGTTTCAAGCAAGATAAAATGTTGTCATTTTCTCCCACACATTAATAATGTTTTCTAAGGCTACAGACACTCTGCTGAGAGGATGGCAAACCAGCTGTACCATACCTCTTCATTACCCTGTCTTTATTCCAGGCATCAGAAATGCGTTTGGGGACCCGAAGCTGCAAGACAGCAAGGAAATATTGTCTTTGCAGGGAACAGCAGATAAATGTTTGAAGAACAGATGCACAGGATGATGTTTTGTACAGGTGGGAACGCCGAGGACTCAACTGCAGATAAGCCTTTCCACTAATGTATTTTCAGGCCTGTGTGGAGTAAGTTGGGGGTAATTACACTGGAGAGGTTTGTCACTGACCTCTTAAAGCCATTAAGGTCCTCAAGAGCTGAAATGGGGCTTACCTACTCAACTCCCTCTAATATCAACAGCAGTTTCAGGGCAAAGCATGTCTTTAGCTTGGAAAATGTAAAGGCCATTTTTATCTGAGACATGGAGAACAGCAAGAGTTAAGTTAAAAACCAGATCATAAATAGTGATGTCTCCATCTGAACATTGTTTTCTTGTGGTGTTTTGTTTTGGTTTTTTTATTGTATGGTCCATAAGTGATCCAAGTGGTGCCCTACAGCGAATTGCAAGGAGATGCAATGAAATTTCACACAGCTATGACTTCCCATGCCCTGAGATCTCTCACTGGATCCATTAGAAGAGTACAAATAAAGTGACATTGGCAAGAATCTCCCTGCCCATGAAGAGCAAGGCATTCAGGGACCTGCATGGATTAATAGAAAATAAAATCAGAGCAAAATAAAACTCATGCTTTGATCGTCCAAAGAGAAAAAAACAAATGTGGAAAGCCAGCATCAGCAGCAAAGGAAAATACAGCAAGGTATGATCTCACCAAACAGTATGAAGTCATAATACAAAACTCCTTCAAAATTTATAAAGCATAAAAGTGAATTTTCCTTAGAACTCATTGCAAAATTTTCAGAGAAGTAACAAAAGCAGGTGAACATGGGATCAGTAGCTTCTGCACCCCAAGTTTTGCAGCAGCAAAGCCACCGAGACCCATGATCCGTGTGCAGATTCCGAACTCCGGTAGCTCCCAGAGCACAGATACGCAGCACAGTAAGTTCTTGGTTATGGCCATGTTTATACAGCTCTTGGTTTTAAAAAGTAGCAGCTCCCTGATTCTACATATAGCCCTCATGTCACCATGGCACTTCAGACCAGAGAACAAATGTGTTGCTGAATTATCTCCACGCAAAGCTGAAAGACCTGTGTAGGGGGATTACAGTAATTCATATGCTTTAAGGTCAAAGATCAGCTTATGATCAGCTTTTCTGACCTCTTATATACACAGGCTGTTCATTTTTTCCCCCTCCCAGAACTGGATCAAAGCCTGTCCTTTAGATAGATATCTCATACATCAAAGACAGCTGATTACAGGGAGTCCACCACTTCCTCCTTTAAGCTATCCAAATGCTTAATTGCTGCTAGGAAACTGCATCTTATTTCAATGTTGAATGTGTCTAACTCAAATATCCCACCACTGCAACTGGTTTTTCCTTTGTCTGCAAGGTTATTAATATTTCCTTCTGCCCCACATGCTCAGATGTCTGATCCAAGTACAAGTTCCTCCGCGGAGAGCAACAATCCATTCCAAACCTTTCCTCTGAACAGCTGAGGAAGATTAAACTTCCTATGGTAAGGTTTATTTTCCAACTGCTGGATTTTTTGCACGTGGCACCCTTTGATCTCTTCCCAGTAATTCTACATCTTTTGTTATGCGTGGGCACTAACGCTGGACACACAACTCTGGCAGGAATATTGGGTACAGAAAGAGAGACCACTTCCCAACTTTTGGGGTTTTATACCTCTAGGGTTCACAGTAGCTTTTTAACAACAGCCTTGTACTGAGAGCTCACGTTGAGACAATTATCTCCAGTGACCTCTAAATCCCGTTCTGAGTCATTGCTTTTCAAGCGTATCCCAACTTGTAAGTATAACATGCTTTCTTTGTTCCCAGGGGTATTATCTTGCATTTTGCTGCATTAAGACACATTTTGTTTGATTGTGACCTTGTAGCGACGTCAGATCACTCTGTATCAAAATGATCTGGTCTGTTATTTACCACCATACCAAGCTTTAGGTGACCTGAAGATTTTACCAGGAGAGATTTAAACTAGATGCTAAGACAATGAAAATTGATGAAAATGCTGAATAGGGTTGGATACAACAACCAGCTCCCAGGGATCCCTTCAGAACCATCTTTAATCATGGATGCCTTTCAATTAACAAATTAATTTGGAGATCTGTCACTGAGCCAGATTTTAAGCCATGTCTTGTGTTCCTTATTATTTCCATGTAATAAGACTTTCAACATCTTTGAGACGTTTAATGCATCCTATATAGACACATGTGTCCTTCACACCCAGGCTGGCAGTCCTGCCAAAAATAAAACTCTTTTGCTACAACTCTTGTATGTAAAGCCATGAAATAAGGTCCCTGCGGACCAGAAGCTAGCCAATGTTATTTCAATCTACAAAAAGGGAAGACTCAGGGACCTACAGACCAGTTAGTCTAACCTCTGTTCCTGGAAAAATGGAGAAGACAATACTGATTACTATTGAAAAGCATTTAAAGAATAATTCAAACACCAGGCACAGTCAACATAGGTTCACAAAGGGAAAGTCTGGTTTAACTAATTTGATATCCTTCTATGAGAAGATCTGCTGCCTGGTGGATGAAGGGAAGGAGGTGGATGTAGTTTTTTCTGGATTTTAGTAAGACTTTTGACACTGTCCCTCAAAGCATCTTTCTGGACAAATTGTCCAACTGTGGTATGGGTGGGTTCACAGTGTGCTGGGTGAAGAACTGGCTGAAGGGCAGAGCTCAAAGGGTTGCAGTGAATGGGGCTATGTTTGGCTGGTGACCACTGGTGTTCCTCAGGGTTCCTCAGGGTTCAATCCTAGGACTGGTCCTGTTCACTGTATTTGTCAACAATCTGGATGCAGGAGTTGAATGGACCATTAGCAAGTTTGCTGATGATACCAAACTGGGAGGTGCTGTTGACACTTTTGAGGGACAAGAGGCCTTGCAGAGGGATCTAGATGGATCGGAGCTTTGGGCTATGAATAATAGGATGCAATTTGACAAGTCCAAATGCCGGATTTTGCACCTAGGCCAGAGTACCAGTATAAACTGGGAGAGGAGTGGCTGGAGAGCGGCCCTGCAGGAAGGGACCTGGGGCTGCTGGTCGACAGCAGCTCAACAGGAGTCAGCAGTGCGCCCTGGCACCAAGAGGGCAACCCGCATCCCGGGGGGCACCAAACCTGGCACAGCCAGTGGTCAAGGGAGGGGATGGTCCCGCTGCATTCAGCGTTGGTGCGGCATCACCTGGAGCACTGAGTGCAGGTGGTCCCACCATTTGAGAAGGATGTGAAGGTCCTTGAGAGGAGGGTGACACAGCTGGTGACAGGGCTGGAAGGCAAGTCCTCTGAGGAGCGGCTGAGGACTTTGGGCTTGTCTGGTTTGGAGAGAAGGAGGCTGAGGGGAGACCTCACTGCTCCCTACAGCTCCCTGAGGAGGGAAGGTGGAGGTGGAGAGGGAGGTGCTGAGCTCTTGTCCCTGGGATCCAGTGACACGATACATGGGAACGGCTCAAAGCTGTGCCAGGGGAGGTTCAGACTGGACATGATGCATTTCTTTACCAAGAGCATGGTCAAACACTGGAAGAGGCTTCCTAGAGAGGTGGTTGATGCCCCCAGCCTGTCCATGTTTAAGAGGCATTTGGACAATGCCCTTAATAACATATTTTAACTTTTAGTCAGGCCTGAAGTAGTCAGGCACTTGGACTAGATGGTCATGGTTGGTCTCTTCCAACTGAAATAATCTATTTGATTTGATTCAAATCTATTCTAAATACCTTTTGCATTTTCAGGGTTACCATGAGGTGAAGCAGTTCATCGCCTTTGTGAAAAGCGAGCCATTGGCAAGGCATTGCCACATCTGATGAATAATATGACCAACGGTTGCATCTTTAACTACGAATCATGTAATCATAGAATAAGTAAGACTGGATGTGCCCGCTGGAGGTCATCTTGTGAGCCCTGTCTCATTCCCTTCAGGGAGGGACAAACATGAAGGAGAATGAATGGGATCAGCAGAAAATGTGCCTATTCTGCCATATATGATAAAGCAACTCCAATTTACTCAGCAGACATTACTTTTTAGGGGAACAAGTCCACTTTAATCAGACAATCTCCACTCTGTGTATCACCAGGCAGCCAGTTTCACTTTGGGATTACTGCACCTCGTTCATTTCTTGTAGGTGGAGTTGGAATACTGTGTTTAGCAAGATGCTCTATCTCATTTTAAAGATTGCAAATCCACCAATCTCATTAGTGAGCTCTTCCAAACACTACCTTAGACTGTAAACTCTTTGGGACCAGAGAGTGTCTTTTTATTTTCTGTTCACAAAACACCTGTTCCAGTCCCAAAGGGCTCTGAAATGTCAGCACAACCCAATGAAATAACCACAGTTCCCATTAAACATCTGTATCTGTAGCGTATTTTCAGCCTGTTCTCCATGCAAGTATAGCTTCATGGAAGTGAGTAGACTCTGAAGCTATCTGTGCCTTCTTGGAGCAGGACCTTGGCCTAACAAGTATGACACATGCTTAACACCAGCTGTAAAACAACTGGTATTAAATGACTTTAAACACCCTCACTGTAGAAATTCAGAAAGCTACCTTAGATAGTGATAATAGATCTGAATGTTGACCTTATTCAGAAAGAATTTCACAAAACAGTCAATGTCATAATGGCCTTCCATAGTCAGTTGGATGCCAAACTTACGATGACCTAAAATTACTTGGCTTTCAAACACTGCTTGTGACTTTCTGAAAATCATTCCCCTTATGATGTTTAAATAGCATGCAAAAAAATACCCGAGCCCACTACAAGTTTTGAAAACCTGGAGCTACTGGGTCAGTGTGGAGGACTCAGGGATGTGTCTTGCTTAGTGTGCCCACTGGAGCTTTAGTATTTACAAGTATTTACAAGGATTTACAAGGATTTGCAGGATCCAAGCCAAAAGTAATTTCCTTCTCAAAATGCCCAACAAATAAACGGAACCTGTTCCAGGTGTGTTATGAGACAAACAGGGTTGGTATGGTCAGCATCATGCCAGGTGGTTGGTTAAATGGGACATACTCCTTCCCACCTCAACAGGCAGAACGGGGCAGGTGCTGAGTAACTAAAGAGGTTTTGTGACTGTCTTCCTTGTCCATCAGCCTTCATGTCCAGACTCTCCAGCTTCCCTGAAAGCCTCCTTTGCTAGGAATGGGTGAAGATCCTAAGACACGCAACCAGCCATTAACTGATAGGAAAAACAGTGTGCCTATTGAACACCACCGCTCATTAGGAGAGGCAGATCTTTTGGCTTACTTCTAAACTATGAGGAGATGAATATGGCATATTCCCGCCCCAGAACAAAAACTAATTGTCACGCTGACAGCCACTACTATCTTGCAAAATAATTACTATCCAGCAGAAATGGGGCTACTGTCCCTGCATTCCTGGGGTTGCTGCTGCACACTCTGGCTGCAAAATGCCCACAAATCCCACAGCGGTCTCCTTCCTCTTTCAAGACCCACGCAGTCTAGCTTCCAAGTCTCTCACCCGCCACCACGCAGCACCAAGAAGATGTCAAGGATTAGAGTTTTGTACAGAAGCAAAGGGCTGGTTTTGAAAGACTGCTTCTCCAGTAAACAAGATCAGCCGAGAGCTAATAAAATTTCAAATTAGCTGTGACTTTTCCTGGCCCCACAATTGTGTTGGCTGATTTAATGGGCAGCGTCTTAGCTCGCTGAGATTGAATAATTGAACTTTTCTACAGAGTTATGGATGCTGCAACAAAAATTCGTCACGCTAACGTCAACAACAGAATGCAAATAACCTTCAGGCAGAGGTGTTATTGTGTGTTTAAGCAGACTCTGACAGGTGCCGCATGTCAAGTGTTGGGCTGATACAGGCAGGCCAGAGGTAGGGACGGATCTGTTCGTATGCAGAGAGCATCCTGTGGACCAAGACATGCATTGGGAGCCCTGGATACACAGCCAGGCGGGAGGAGGTGAGTCTAAGGAGCCTTATTAGGGTAAATCTGGGAGAGCGTACAGAACAAACTCAAGGATTGCTCCTGCTGAAGATCCTGAGACTTTTTGCCACTGACTGCAGTGGGAAAAGCCTCTGTGAGCAAATGCACTAGGCAAAGCAAAACTAGAAAGAAAAATAACAACAAAACCCCATTGTCTTTCAGGAATGTTTCCAGTGAAAGCCCAACATGCACCAATTACACCAATAATTGTGTCTCTCACCTTATCTAGTTCTTATCTTTCACTTTCCTTTCTGTGCCATTCACCAAGCAACGTTATCACTGTTTGTGGGGACACTGTCTGTCTTGTATTTCTGGGAGAGTTTGGATGGAGAGCATAAAATGCCGTTGCTCAAAGGCAAAGCTAACAAAGTGTTAGTCTTACCCTTGAGCAAATCAGATTTTACCCTTCCAGCTTTCATCTAAACTCTGGTGAAACAGAGACTAAAGGAACAGCTCAGTACTTCTGCACAAAACACAAGTTATTGTTCATGTGAAGGCTCCTGCTGAAGAAGGTTTAGAGGAGTAATGATGTTCTGCCCTGAGCTGAGGACCGACACTTGATTTACTTCAATTTGATTTGGGGAATAAATAGGTTTTACTCGAGTGCTATGCAAGAACACAATTTTGCCTATTCAGAAAAAGAGTTGTAGCTTTTGGGCCCACTGTAAGGAATCAGAGGGAAAAATCCCACAAACGTAAGGAACAACAGCAATGTGACTGTCAACGCCCCATGATCACAGAATCACAGAATGTTCGGGGTTGGCAGGGACCTCTGGAGATCATCTGGTCCAACCCCCCTGCCAGAGCAGGGCCACCTACAGCAGGTGGCACAGGATGGCGTCCAGGCGGGCTGGGAATGTCTCCAGGATCGGAGACTCCACCACCTCTCTGGGCAGCCTGTGCCAGGGCTCTGCCACCCTCAAAGGAAAGAAGTTCCTCCTCATGTTCAGATGCAACTTCCAATATTTGATTTTATACCCATTGCCCCTTGTCCTATCACTGGGTACCACTGAAAAAAGACTGGCCCCCTCCAGTTAGCTATTAATGTTAGCTATTAAGGTTCTCTTTGCTCTTTCTATCCCACCTGTTCTGTTTTGATTTTGCCTGAATGAGGTTCTCGCTGGTAATCACTAAATTAGATTGCTGGCTGCCTGGGAAAAGAATTGCTCTCTCATCTTTCTCTAAGTGCTCAGCACATGTTTGCAAGTTCAAAATAATATAGTCATATGTAATAGTAATCATGTATTTGAATTGCAGGACTCCTTGGGCTCTAGTGCAGAAGCAGAGCTCTGCAGTGCAAGCCCCTACAGAAATACTTTGCAAAAAGTCCACCCTAATCCAGAGCCACATTCTTGTGTAACATCTGAAAAGGAAAAGAAGGGAAGAGGAAGGAGGAAATGGCAGAAAACACATCATAATCACCACTAGCTGGGCAAGAACCAGAGCTATAATAATGTGTTTAGAGTCTACGACTTCACAGCATCCCCCAACTCATCATTGCTCTAGAGGATGCCGTTGATGCAGCTGGCTTCATAAGATCCTTCCTTTCTCCAGGCAGACTTTTAACAGAGGGACTTTCGCATTGCACGACCAGCAAAGCAGCGCAGAAAACAGGCAATTTACGTTGGAGTGAAATTCATGAAGCTGAGCAAGGCATGGGCGGGCCCTTTTACACAGAGGAAGGACTGGGATTCAGATGGAGCAGTAAGTACAGGTTCCTTAACCTGATCATGGTCATCCAATACCATACCTGAAACCAACTCCTTCAGGCTCCAGAGCACCTCTCCAAAGTGGTTCTTCTGAGAAAAAAGGACTCAGAGCTCAGAATTTTTCTGTGGGAGCAACGGGTTCACACCCTCAGCAGCTGACACATCCTTGTCACCAAGGTCTCTTGCTTTCCTGGCAAGTGCTGTAAGCGTTAAGCTGCTGCTGCAAAGTTCACCCTAACAGATTCTGTTGACTGAACCCAAGGCAATCCAAGCAATCATCTGAGCACAGCTTGGAAAGGGGGCTCAGATCACTCAGATACAGGCATGTTTCTCAAATCCTGGCCAAGAGGAAAGCAGCCATGCACTCAATGCGCCCTGAGCACACTCAGGAGCAAAACTTTAGGTTTCTAAGGGGACTTTCTGCCTCAAAGGGGAGGCCAGAGTTTGGCCTCAGGTGGTAAAGCAGGTCTGGCAGAGCTTTCCTGAATTTAGCATTGGTGCCCAAACTCTGTTTAAGTGCCTTTTCAGGCGCAGAAGTGCTTTGTGAAATGCGTGTCCAAGACTGTCTTTTCCAAAGATGGTTCACGTCACCTTTTGTTAGATCTTATATACCAGCAGTGCTGCCTTCCCGTGAGTAACTTCCCTCATTCCAGCAGACAGTGGTATGTTTCTTTCGACACAGAGGACACTTTCATGGTTTCTTTCTGAATCTATTAACCCAAGGCATTTCATTAAAGACTAGTCAAAAGTACTCGGAGCTCTCCCAAGCTGTCAAGACAACCCACAGCCACCGTCAGACCCTCAGTTCACAACACATCGTCCTCAATAACGGCACAACCAACACCTGCTTCTGGATGCTGTAACCCAGGGGTTCACACCGCCCTCCTGACAGCCCCAATGCTAACAACCGGCGGCGGGTGATACCCGGGTGTTACCGTCCAACACGGAACCAGCAAAGAGCTGAAACCTGGAAATGTGAACTGGTCATTTTATTCCGTTACTTGAGGAAAGGCTGATTAGCAGTCATCATTAAACAGAGGGTGGGTGATTTGTGACAAATCAATCCTTCCCCCCTCAAAAAAAAAAAAAGGGGGGGGAGCAGAACTAGGGAAGGGATTGTCCCCCTGTACACAGCACTGGTGAGGCCCCACCATGAAAAATTTGTTCAGTTTTGGGCCCCTCACTGCAAGAAAGACATTGAGGTGCTGGAGCGTGTACAGAGAAGGAAAATGAAGCTGGTGAGGGGTCTGGAGCTCAAGTCTTGTGAGGAGATTCTATGATTCTATGAAAAATTATACCGGCTAGCAAATCTTTTCAGGTACAGCAGACTTTCTCATCTTTTTAGCAGTGCTTTGTGGTTCCTCCAAGATGACCCTGTTGTTTGACTGGATCTATCTGTGATGGTAAATGCTAATTTATGATGGCTGTTTTCCCAGGTGCGTTCAGATCCCAACACTTCCCTTCATAAATGTAGCAAGCACATTAATGCATCATTTTATATGGTTTCGAGGAAGCAGACAGCTCCCACACCATGCCCAGGAGACAATATTCTCATGCTATAAAAGCCTTGCAGGCATGAAGTAAAGGTTCATAACAATGTGCAAAAAGAAAAAGAAAATCTCTGAAAGCACCCCACCACCTCGTCTGCAGCTCAAGGATGTGCAAAGACAAAGAGGTTTGTGTTCTGGGGTTCTCTTTGATTCTTCACAACTCCCTTTACAACCCTGCCGCTACCTTCATGTGTAACCCTACGTACTGGCAAAGAGCAAAGCAGACTCCTGCCCGCTCTCTAACGCATTCTTTGGCATGTGGTGGACAGATGGTGGACGCATGGGTGTTAAGAAGGCCAACGTGCCGAGCCAAAAATTCCCTTCCCAAAGAATTTGAAACGCTGCCGTCCCAAAGCATTATGCAAGTCTCCACCTTACCACAGGCACTACCTGATCCTTCAATGGAGCGAGCAAGACATGAAGCATTAGTCTGTGGAGTTGCACCAACGGGCTATGGTCCAGTTAAACAAACAACATTGATTTGCCACAGAGAACCTGTTCCTGGCTGGCAGGCAGCACTCAGAGGGGTGTGATCAGTGGGGCAGAGTCCAGTTGGAGGCCTGTGACTAGTGGTGTTCCCCAGGGGTCAGTGCTGGGTCCAGTCCTGGTCAATGTATTCATCAATGACCTGGATGAAGGGATGGAGGGCACCATCACCNCAATGTGCCCTGGTGGCCAAGAAGGCCAATGGCATCCTGGGGGGCATCAAGAGGAGCGTGGGCAGCAGGTGGAGGGAGGTCATCCTCCCCCTCTGCTCTGCCCTGGGGAGGCCCCATCTGGAGTCCTGTGTCCATTGCTGGGCTCCCCAGTTCAAGAAGGACAGGGACCTGCTGGAGAGGGGACAGCAAAGGGCTACGAAGATGATGAGGGGGCTGGAGTATCTTTCTTATGAGGAAAGGCTGAGGGACTTGGGTCTTTTTAGTCTGGAAAGAGCAGACTGAGGGGGGATCTCATCAATGCTTATCAATATCTAAAGGGAGGGTGCCGGGAGGAGGGGGCCAGGCTTTTTTCAGTGGTGCCCAGTGAATAGACGAGAGGTAACGGGCACAAACTTGAACATAAGAAGCTCCATCTGAACATGCGGAGGAACTTCTTGACTTTGAGGGTGGCAGGCCCCTGGCAGAGGCTGCCCAGAGAGGTGGTGGGTTTCTGACTCTGGAGACATTCCAAACCCTCCTGGACGCCATCCTGTGCAACCTTCCAATCCTGGTGATCCTATGATTCCGTGATTCCTGAATTACATCCTCTCTGAAATGAGAGTTGGTTTCTAGTGGTAGCAAAACCAGCAAAAACTCAGGGCTGTGAGGAAAGGCAAAAATCCCGTGTGCAGTGGCCTGGTTGCTCTGACCTGCTCACAGCTCCAGGGTTTGAAGACTAAGGCAGTTTTTAGTGGCTCTGGCCCAGCAGGACAGAGGGAAGGACAGCATAAGGATTGCTGCACCTGCTTGCTCTTGGGTAGCATCTGGTGGAGCACAGACTGAACTTACAAAGGCAAAATAGGGCCACATGTACATTGCAATCTTGTGTTCATGCTAAATGCATTGCACGTAGCTGTCATGAATAAGACATAAACTGAGGGGCAGAAGCTTCGCTACTACAATTCTTGTGGAAAAAGAGAACAGGATGGTTTATTTTCTTCACTCCGAAAGGAATATCATTGACCAGGTGACATACAAGAAAAACGAAGTTACTATACTTCTATGCAATGGCGTGCATAATACGTTAGGAGGCCAGCATTATTTGACTGTGAAGACTATCTGTCTGTCTGTTTATCCATCTATCTATTCAAATTATCCTGCAGGAATCACTAGCACAAGCCCTTGGAACTGTTTAAATTGGGAAGAAGCAGCAGAGAACAGGAGACAACTGAACATCAACCTCTCATGAATGTGAAGGGTTAGATAATATTAGAAACATTTATATTCCAGACATAGTTTTCATCTGAGAAAGACTCTTGCCTTTCACAAGTAAAGCGTATTCACTTTGTTTGGGCAGAGTTCAGCAGCTGTTTAACGACCAGAATTGTTCAAAGCAGTAAATGGAAAATCCATTCAGTTCCGCTGCCCAGAGAACCAGCAAGCTTTATGCAATCTGGAAGATTTGGCTACTCTGGAAAAGCCCAAAACGATAACAAAGGACCTAAAGTGAAGTTACTGTGTTGATCAGACATAACTTTTAGACCAAAAGAGTAATTTAGTTTAGTATCTGTAATTCCCTTATGGTTTCAGGACAATGGGTGTATCCAGACAATGAAATGGTGAATTGGCCAACTCTTGGGCTCTCAATATGGATGGAGTCATACAGTTAGGTGACTTCTATGGAGGAAAGATGGCTAACACACTTTTGCTGACCAACAGCGTATCTGTGAGACTGCAAAGAACATCCTCTCCTCTTCCCCTCCATTTTTGATGTACATTCTGTTCCTAACAGAGGAGTCTCCAAATGCAACGGAGCCCATATTTAGCCTATGGAATATCAGCCTCTTCTCAAGGCTTTGTCAAATGCCATTAACCCCACTTCTAGGACTTGTCACACAAGATAATTTCCTTCATCTTTTAAGCCTTCAAACTTCTTATTCTTCAAGCACATGACAGAGCACTCAGTGTGGGGTGAGAAAGGACTACTCTCAGGTAGTGAGTGTTTGCAGCCATGAATTTGAGAGGTTATTTTCTGCCAAAGAGAGGCAAGAACCACTTTTATCTGCTTGTTTTAAGGAAACACCTCCCATTTGTTCTAATAGAGGTGGCCTCTTAGGTCAAACGTGCAAAATCCTAGCCTTTTACCCAGATTGTTAAAGCTCTGTCACTCTGGCGTTTTCCCTTGGCTGATACTGGATGATCGCCTGCTCTTAGTTACTTGCTACAACTCCTTTCAAGTTGATGGGCTTCGTGTCTAAAAGTGTAAGTAAAGTGCAGCCGGGTGGGAAACCTAAGTGCTAGCTTTGACAAATGACACTTGTGTGTGGAGAGGGGACCAATCTCCCAGACACCTTTTTTCTAACCTGAATAGAGACTACATTTCACCGAGTCTCTCTCTGAGTGACTCCTTGCTTAGCTTGTTATTGTTTATCTGAACAGCCTCCAGATGTACAAGGCGAACAAACACACCCTGTAATTTGGTACCCGTCTCCCTCAGGGTATGATTAGGCTGGGATCTGATGAAAAAGATTCTGACTTCAGCTCCCATTATCCCGAGGAATTTCCAGCTGCAAGGATCTTGATTAGCAGACACACGATACTACGGTGTGGGAACCAGCTTCCGATTGAGCTCAGGCAGAGGGAACCCCCCCTTCCCTGGCCCCTGTAGCATTTACAGCCCCACTGTGATGTCTCAGCCTCCAGAGATGCTGCTCTGAGCAGAAAGTGACCTGAAGGGCAGCGATCACCAACCAAAAGTAGGCACCTACTTGGTGATATCTGAAATAGCTCAGAGAGATGATGCCCTAAATCCATTTCTCTCTGCTGATGGTACCCATGGTGACTAGCTCAGATATTTGACTTCTAACGCCTCATGAAATTACTCTCATGTCCACTGCCTACATTTCCGTGCATATGAAGACAAATTCAGCAATTAGCCCTGCAATCCTTCGTGATGGACAGTCAAATCAGCCACCTTTTTCCAGCCCTGAGAAGGCATCACTCCCGACACAGCGATACAACCCCAGAAGAGGGAGAAGCCATAGTGCTCACACATATACTACATGCTCTTTCAAGAGGCTGCTCAGGCCGACATCTCTTCAGTGCTCTTTGAAACACAGCAGTTTTCCACGGTATAACGTTTGTGGGGACAAAGTGGCTGCATGAAACATGGGCTCAGTTCTACTTCCTAACCACAGGTGCCTAATGTCATTTGACTTGCTTTTGGATATCTGAGAAACCTAAAGGCAGCTGTCACGCATGAAAAATATATATCTGCTCTACTACAGGTCCAAGCTATTGTGAAGGGGAAGCCAAAACCCAGTACTCTAGGATGTCTCAGATGGTGCTGGACAAAAGGCAACAGACATTATGGGTATAAAATTGAATATAGGAAGTTCCTTCTCAACATGAGGAGAAACTTCTTGACTTTGAGGGTGGCAGAGCCCTGGCACAGGCTGCCCAGAGAGGTGGTGGAGTCTCCGACTCTGGAGATATTCAAAACCCGCCTGGGCACCATCCTGTGCAACCTGCTGTAGGTGGCCCTGCTCTGGCAGGGGGTTGGACCAGATGATCTCTAGAGGTCCTGTCCAACCCTTAACTTTCTGTGATTCTGTGATTAAGTTGGAACACTGAAAATTATGATTCGATATTAGGAGAAAAACATTTACTAGAAGGATGGTTATATGCTGGAGCAGGTTGCCCAGAGAGGTGGAATCTCCATCCTTGGAGGTGTTCAGGTGTTGACTGGACACAACCTTGAGCAACTCGATGTAATTAGACCTGCTTTGAGCAGGGCATTGAACTAGATAAACTGCTGGAGGTCCCTTCCAACCTCAATTATTCTGTGGATATTCTAAAAATGTTTCCAGCTGTTTTGCTATAGAAATCAGCATAAAAACTAAGAAACAGGTCCAGAATCAGCCTTTCTTGATGAGTCCATGTACATATATTTGAATCCTCATGCTAAACAAGGAACTCAGGCTTCAAAGCAGAAGTGCCTCACCACTGCTGATGCCCCTGCACCTCAGGGACTGAAATTCTAGATTTGAGCCCACAAATACAAATGATCCATTAAACTGTATAAAAATCAAGTCATGAAGGTAAACATATTCCCCTGTTCCACTTCCCAGCTGAGGTGAGTCCTTAGCAGTAATGTAGCAAAATCAAAGGACTAGCAGTTTATGACGTATTATATGTAAACTGTAATGCACACCATGTACATGTAGGGGGTTTTTTGGCACACCAAGGGTAAAGTCAACACTCATTTTTGGGCTCTGACACAAGAATAAGCTGTCACAAGGCAATATGTTACAACCTGTCAGTTGCTCTGCTCTGGCTGTGTACCCCCCTGCTCCACACAAGTTCACCAAATGCAAGTTAGCAGCTGATGTGCACTAACTTGTAAACATGTCAATGCCTTTTGTCTCCCTCATCTACATCTGCCGTCCTGCAGGCTAGCAAGGAGACAAACGGCTCGTTTCAAGGTGAGGGTAACCAGTTATAAGGTCAGCACCTTGAACCAGGAGGTACAAGAGGACGGTGTTCCACCAACCTGCTCAGAATCTGGCCGTGCTCTTTTTTGACGTTACACAGATGTGGCCTACATTGTATGTTAGGCTGGATTACTCCTCCTTCTCTCTCTCTCTTCCTAAAAACTCAACAGGGTTTTTGCTGGTTATTTTTTTTCATGGAAACTGGGATTACCCTTGGCTCTATTTACCGTATTTTTACACATCTGATGTGATGAGCTTTATTGCTGCCCTGTGTCAGGTATAAATAGGAAAGACGAGTACAGCGATATTCAGTTTCACGTGAGGCAAAAAGTGGCCTTTGTTTTATAGCATGTACTTGTCGTGTGGTTCTCCAATATTTTCCATCCTTTCTAGAGGGATAATTCGGTCCATTTGCCGTGCCAGATGTGCAGAAGTATTTTAAATATTCAATCAGAATCCCAGTTGCTGTGAAGCAGATAATCACAGTCTTGGCTTGGTTATTTCTTTTTTTTAACTGTACTGTTCTTGTGAATATGATAAAACAGAGGCTTGCAAAATGCAGTCTCCACTTCACAGTCTGGGTCCTGGCCCAGACTTGTGGTTTACAAAGCCTTTTGCTGAGTGACAACAAAACAAATTATGCAGTCTCCCTTATGCCTTAAATTTAATATCTCATCTCCTGCCCTCTAATTCAAACCTTCACACTGCACCAGGGTTTCCTTTGTAATGAGATAACTCTGAATATTAAGTTTGCATTATGCGGAGCTATTATTCACATGCCTGACATCATTACATATGGAACTGTAATCAATAAAACATGGTTCCAGAGAGATTGGATGGCTTGTGGGCATGGGGATCAGTCACCGAAACCTCTAAGTTTCTGCAAAACATCCATCCCAAGTCAGTAGTGACCAACCAGAGAGCCTTGATGAAAACCTCAGGCAGTGAGGCCAAAGTTCGAAGAGTCAGGGGCGTTTGCTGTCTGAGGTGGTCCCATCGTGTCACTGCCGAGCCACCCAGCCAGTGTGGAGTAACAGGATCAGAGCGGAGCCTCTGCCTGCTCTCTGGTATACGGACTTGATTTGAGGATAAACAAACCTCTCTCTTCAGCCCCGGCACCCCAAGTCCAAATCCATTTCATTTGAATTCAAATCCACTCTGGCTGAGTCAGCCTGGCAGACCTCGCTGTCTGTTCTCCACCAGCTGTCAAAAAACAATATCTGCCCTGCAGAACCCAGCCCAGCTGACTGTTCACGGTGCGAGGCTTACGGGCTCTGCGAAGCCTGACACCTCACATGTGCTCGTGTCCTACCTCCGTCGTTGTCTTTCCCGTCGCCGCACGCCGTCTCCATGGAAGTATCGCAGCCCGCTCCTCTCCAGCCCAGCTGGCAGACGCAGTGCCAGCCGTTCATGTCCAGAGTGCATCTGCCGTTGCCGTTACACAAGCCAGGGCATCCCTCTGCAAGGCAAACAGTCACACGTTCAAATGCACGGGAAAGACAAAGCAACGCGGCCTTGAAGGAGGCTAATTAAACAGCTTTTTCCCTTTGCCTTCAGTTTATTTCTCCACTCTCACTTGGTGTCTTCCCACCTGGAGCAAACTGTCCCAGCTCGGTTTCAGCATGGTGGTGACCACTCAGTGGGGTCACCTGCTATATCCCAATGGGGACCTGCTGCTATATCCCAGGAGGTCCTCACAGCACAGCCTCGCTAATTGGATTGCGGGAATGGTGAGCTTCAGGGAGACAATGAGATTTTCCTGCTTCATCGGTTGTAAGAACCCACCCTGTCCCCTGAGTCTCTCAAAGCATTTGCTTTGGAAGACCAAGATTTGGGGTTACCTAAATTACACGGGGGGTTAAAGTTCACAACACCCAGCAGGATAAAGCAGATGGCTTTCAGTGGTACTGAGACCACGGACTGGTAAGCAGTCAAAGCTGGCAGGAAAGGGAAGGTACCTCCTATGTCAAAAAATATTTGGAGAACACCTAATTTCTCTACTGTGGTCATTTTGGGTGGGATGCACCACGTTCGGTTACAATTCATCTATAAAGGAGATACCTTCAACCTTGTCATCATCAGAGGAAAAGCCTGTCCCATGGCATAAATCCCCTGGCGTGTGTTAGATGCCCATATTGATGAGCCGAAGCATGTTCTGGAACGCTCATTTCTCCCCACTGACCAGGGAAAGAGCCCAGCACAGAGACAGGCATTTCTTTCATAGGCAATAAAACTTAGGGAAGATGAACACCAAGCTCCCAGTCTGCTCACTAGGGTTTGATTTTCTCATCAGATGACCTCTTCCTGAGATTTCCCCCCTTTTTTTCTCCCCGCAAGAAAACAGCAGAGTGATTTCCACCGTGAGCAGCGATGGGAGGGAGACTGCTTAGTTTATATGGTTCTGGGGGCTTTTTACCTGCAGAGCTCAAAAGTCTTTACTGAGAAGCAGTCAGAAACCTAAGTCACATTTTACAGCTGGGAAAACTGAAGTACAAGGGGCTGGAGTGACTGCAAAGGTCGCTCAGCAGGACTGATTATACCAGGAACACAACTTAGTCTTCCTGAGCCCGGCTTTAAGGCTCTATTTATGCGTGTGTCGTGCAATCCTGCACGTAGCCTGAGTTTCTTCGGGCCCTCAGCTTCGCCCGACGGGTTCGTGAAACCGTGCGGACAATCCAGACTCATCCTGTGCTGGAAGGTTACAACAGGATGGCGAAGAGGACCCAAAGATACGCGTGCAACATCTGTCCGGCCCCCTGACGTGGGAGGGTCTGCCCAAAAAGCGGCGAGACAGCGTGTAGAGCACACCACCAAAGAATCGTCTCACGGTGAACTTCACCTCTTTTGTAGGGTTGTTCTTCCAACAAGGGACAGATTTACATGGGACCAAATGGAAAAAGGAACAAAAGTGGTAAGGAAAAGTCCTTTAAAAGGATTTTAAATAATTTTTTTCATTTACAAACATATTTGTTGCATTTTGGTCTTTTAAAATCTGTATTTGGAGGGGCATATAACGTGTCTGTATGTGTGAGCATGCTTATGTGCATGCATATTTGGTATTTATACACTATATTAGTATTTATATACTAGAAAAGAGCTAGTTATAGGCAAGGCTACTTGAAATTCTCCATTTTAATATCCTGCCTTCGGTTACCTACAACAGTGCCAAACCTTTAACCATTTAGTCTGATTTTTTTCCATGCTAGAGCTAATTTATGTGTTTGCTCCCTCTACTTACTTTCAGTACAAGCTGAAAGCATTCCACAGTTTTGGAGAAAGAGAGAGGAAGAAGTGTGTTGTTAAAATAACCTGCTAAAATTACTTAGCTAGGTAGGTAATCCCACTTTGGAGTAGATAAATTCAGTTTGGATGGGAACATCTTGATGGCAGAGGTAGGACTTTTTTCCTCTCTTTATAAATCTGCCCAAATTTGTCTAGATGAAAAACCTCTGAAGAAATCTCACTTTATGTGTATTCTGCACGGCTCCATTAAAGCTTGGCTGGTGCATCAGCACAGACTACACCTCGTGTTTTACTGTTTGGACTCTTTATAACCCATGTTAAAAAGTTCTTTTCTATCCTGCTGTTGCAGAGGCTGAGCAGGAAACTCCTCGCAAAGGTGCCGTGGTGTTGACCTGGACAGGAGCGCAGTGAGAACCAAAAAGAGTTGGGTGCTGAGAAGTTGAAGACACCACTGTAGAAGGATGCAAGAAGAAGGGTTGGATACCACTACATTTTTAACCCATCAAGTAGTGTGGCGCAGACTCTTATTCTCTGCAACGGGAAGAAGATAGGTTTTAAGAGTTTTTGCTGGGAGCTAAAGACAAAACATTTCCTGGGTTTGGTTCCAAGCCATCTAGGAACAGATTCAAATCCTGCAAACAGTTTACATTAGGCCTATGAGTTTTCACATGATGAAAATTCAGAGGGAAAAGGAAGATTTCTTTTTATTGGTTTTGTTTTAATTATATTTTGCATTTCATAATCTTTGGAACAAAGATCTCACAAGCAAAGATCTAACATTACTAGACAGAAAAGATACCGTCGTGACTGATCACTTGCTCTGAGACTGAAACAGGCAAATGATCTTCAAATGTCTCATGTGAGCAGTGTCCAGCAGGTACAAGGAAACACCAATATAGCTGTAAAAATTAGGAGTTCTTGTGGAACTGCATGTGCTCTACTCTTCCAGGCTTAGGAAAGGGGAATTTGGAGTGGCAGAAAATGACTGACACAATTAGGATGGGAGCACCTTCTGCACCTGAGGAAATGAGAAGAGCTTGATTTGTCTACTCCAGCAGCACAAAGGCTGAAAAGACTATGATTGCTTTCCACAAATTCCCAAAACAGATAAACAGTGAGAAGGGAAAGCAGCTATTTAAGGTAAAGAGAATAATGCTGGCATAAGAACAAATGGACATAAACCAAGCATGAATAAATTCTAGCTGGAAATTAGAAAGGGAAAAGAAAAGCATTTGCCAGGATCAAAGGAATAAAGTTTTGGAGTAGCCTCCCAGTAGGAGTATTAAGGAGAAGAAGCCTCATTGATCTATCCATAGAGCTTAGTAAAATTATATAAAGTTTTACACGCTGCAGTTGCTCTTGGCAGCAGAAGACTGGACTCTAACTGAGGAGACCTCTTGCAGTCCTACTGGCTTTGAATTTTGTGTGCAATTCACTGTCTATACGAAATGCGTTTGAGATTATCTGAGTGGACTTTCATGACTTCCTTTGAATCTTACTGATCTGGACCCAGAGCAATCAAGTCTAGCACCTCAGAAGGCAGACAGACAGACAGAGGAAAAACGTCGGTCAGGAGAGGAAAGACAGAAAAGAGAATCTCATGAGATTATGCCTTCCCAAAGTGCCTATTCCTCTCCTTGACTACTAAGGGAATCCAGCATGACTAGATGGGACACAAGCATTTATGACAGATACCTGAAGCGGGGTAACTCCCATCTGTAATGTCATACTCCACTGTCTTGGCATCTTTCAAGTCTAGAAAGCCAGTTAACCTCTTCCCACCGAGAAGAGATTCATCTCTGGTTCCTAATGAGATAAACCTCTTCCAAGGTGTCAGAAAGAACTGTTTCCTAATAAAATAACCTCTTCTTCACAGATCCACAGACATATAAGTTTGCAGATATTAACCATTACATTACAATGTACAGCAAAGTATCAGTGCTGTCAGGACTAGATTGTCCCTTTCCTGTGTCACGGGTTTGGTAGGAGAGCAGACAGTTTTCAGAAGTAAGGAGAAAGAAAACCATGAATAGAAAACAACAAAATTAAAGAGCAGCTGCCAGAGGACTTGTACCTTGAGGAAGTTTGAAGGCAACATGGATGTGTAGGCCAACATATCTAGGAGAATGCACTTATAAGTGTGATCATTTCTAAACTGGTTCACTGAATAAAGGCTTCACCATCACTAACACTACAGCGACAGGAACGTAGAGTATTCCCCATTTCACAAACAGGGCACTTCAAAGCACTTGATGAAAAGAGGATACAAATAAACTTTATCCTTTCCTTTCCCCCATGCTGGGGAATAAAGCAAAAAGATCACCTTGTCTCCAAAGTACTTCTGAATATCAACACAGCAGGATAGCTTAATCCTCACAGATTTACACCACCATAATCTTGCAGCTCTGATTTCTCATTGCTAGAGTCTCTAATGATCCATTATTCCTGTTTGTGTTTGTTAACTGTATCTGGGTGACTAAGAGAATTCAACATATGAATAGGGCTTTTTGAGGCGGGGAGGAAGGACACCTTTTATGTGAGTTACCAACTGAAGCACATGAAAACACTGCTGAAAGATGAAGATACTCTGGGACGTACACAAAGATGTCAGATCTGCCACGCAAGAGACAGTACAGACCAGGGAAGCAAGAAAAAAAGTGGACTAATTTTGAACTAGACAAGTAAAGAGCATTAGAGTCAAAGGAGACTGTCACCAGAGTAAGAAATTATCCTGCCATTTTAATATTGTTGGTAAAATAATCTTCTCTTAATGATTTTTACAGTTAAGGCCTTCTCTAATTAGTCCAATCATAAACAACGTTCAATGGGATTTTTCCTCAAGCCAAGCCTCATTGCCACTTGAAATTGGACTTATAAGATAAGGCTATTATCTTTCCTCTGTTGACAGGAGGAAAGCACTGATGGATGTTCCAGCAAGTCCCAACAGAGAGTGGTTGAGCTCTGAAATGAGTTGGACATAGCTGAATGCAACATGTGAGGATGCAAACACCTGGAGCTTGAGAGAACAACCACTAAGTGACCTGCAGAAGTTCTGCAGGACTGAAGGGCAGGAGCAAAGCATCAGCTGATCCCTGCAAATTATGAGAAACCTGGTCAAATGTCCTGAAAAACACTCAGCTCTTAAAATCCACCATGATATTTTGTGATGGTGGAAATCCAAAAACCCTTAACCCTTTAAAAAAAACATTAAAAAGTTACTTGCCGGAGCTCCTATTGCCTATAAGTGCACAAAAAAAGGGAACTGGCTGTGGTCAGACCTTGGGTTCTCACTGCTTCTCAGAAGCAGCCCAGGGAAGTCACCTTGCAGCCATCCCTGAATTAAAATGTTGTTCAGCATCTTTACATTTCACACTACCTGTTTATATGCCTCACTACAGAGTCAATGTGGTTACTTTTTAAGAGCAGGAATTGATAACCAACAATAGAAATTAATTGATTTAATTTGACTTAATTGAATTAATTACACTGACGTACCATCAGGTCCAATGGTATTCTGGATGGAAAAGGTCTCTCTCAAATCAGCACCTTTTTAATAGTAGGCACTTCTTTCCATTTTAAGCATTACCAGTGTTAATTAGGCCTCAGTTTAGAAGACTCCACTCCAATTCTAGTTAAAGCTTATTGTTTTAATCATGCTGATGTTTGCTATTGAAACTTGCCCCCCAATTTAGAAACAATTCTGCATCTTCTCCGACTTACTGGTTTATTGTAAAGCTGTAGGAAAGATTCAGCAGTAAATCAGGCTCACCCTTGGCAACACAGGATTACTGGGAAGGGATTTCAACCAGAAAGATGTTAATAATTAAGAAAGCCAAAAGGGCATGAGTAATTTAGTTTTGAAAAATGCACACCATGCAGTTAGCCAAGTAAAAACCATGTACTTTTAATGTTTCAGCTATTGCTAATCTTCCAAAAGAGGCCATGCATGGTAAGAGACAATCTTTTATTCTTAGCATGTTGCTTAACCTGTTACCCACTGAAATACTCACTAAATATAATGTGTCTTTATTCCTGGGCATAAAGGTGAGTCAAAGGGCTATCCAGAGGAAAAATGACAGCTACAGAAGACTTAGTAAAAAAACCTGGGCCACTGAATGGGCAAATCAGTACTGAAGGTCCCCGGACCCCGGCTCTGCAGGTTGATTTCTCATCTTTTCTATCCCCTCGGTGCTTATCTGCTACCTTTTGATCCAACCTTCCCCAACACATGTTGAGATGAAAAAGGAATCCCGGGGTTTTGAAATGCAAAACACTGAGATGTGGAACGTTAACAGGAGGTTCTGATCACACTCCCTAGTGACAGCCCATATCTTCCTCTAAGGATGCCACCACTATTACTTCATAAAGGCACAACAACTGACCCTCTTTCCTTGATCTAAGAAGGAGAATATTTTTTTTTTCTCCTAATTTAAACAGTCAAGCACATTTTACTGATGCTAAGCAATGACAGAAAACTACCTACCACTGAACAATCCACTGACCTATAGGTAGAAGTCCAGGGACAGCTACCACTTGCTGCATTACACTGAAGACAAAAGTCTCCTCATTTAAACTGTGGGCATTTCCTTATCGTTAATATTTGTTTGTTTGTTCAAAGTTTTTCACTATTTGCAATAGGACCTGAACCTGCCTTTAAGCCTCAACGGGAACAAGAGAGAAGCCTTAGATTGTAAATTCAACCAGAGAAGTGAAGTCAGTAGGGTCACTGTGTTTCTTGTCACACCGCAAGAGCCCTATATGGCAGAGACTTCATTTTAACTGTTCACCGGACAAATATTGTGGCATATCTGTCCTTCTTCATCAGCCTCTCACAGCTGCTATTTCTGCTGCTCACAACCTGTAAAGGAGGGTAATGCTATGGAAGAAACTGATTTGTTCAACCTGATTTTTTGGTTTGTTTAACCAGCAAACATATGATGCTGCGTGGTGTCAGCACTGTGTTGCTGTTAGTGTCAAATCAGCCATGTAGAAAGATATTTGTGTCCAACTCAATCATATTTATTGTCAGATTGTTGTATTTAACTAGATGTGTGCTACTTCAATAGTTTTAGAAAGCTAAGTGCATTGTGGAACTGTCTATTTCTGTTTAAAAGTCTGAAATTAATTTAGCTCCTTGCTCTGATTAATGAACAACTGAGACTTTCTTAAGATAGCAGATTACCTCTGTTCTGTAACAGTTCAATTCCTTTTCTTCTTCACTGAAGAAAGACCTGGGTCCTAGACTTGCTTTACATTTACAATTTGGAATGTAGGGTTGGATTTTGTTGTAGCGCACATTAATGCAACGTCATTAATTTCAATAGATTTTGTGGATTTATACAACCAGAGGCTTTGAAGTCATAGCGTTTTTGTAGTAAGGAGAAAAAAAAATCATTACTCAAAGCTCCCATGTAAGGCTTTGCAGTCACGGATCAAAAACATGAAGACTCCACACGGAAAGCACACTCACCTGCTTGTTACAAAATGGATCATAGACATTTAATTAAAACACATCGCTGCACAGGGCTCCTGCTGTATTCACAGACACTTTTGTTTCCTCCTGACTTGCCTTACCTGGGTAGGAGGGGTGAGGATGAGAGATGATTTGTTGGGGAGGGCAGGGACAGGGGGACGGGTAGGAAAACAGATACGATGTTCACACAGGGTCACAGCACTTACGGAGGTATTTCCTACCTAAATGACTGGAAAGTTCACCCTTCCAGACATTAGGGAGCACTTTGGTGACAATGAGGAAGAGATGCAACCTCAACACAGCATGTTCACGGTGCATTTTTTAAAAAGAAACACAAAGACAATAGGAAAAATAGGAAGGAAGAGCATACCTTTCACTACCTTATCCAGATAGTGAGCTTGGGAGATAAAAGACAGGACATTTAAGGTAGGATTGAATAAGTGCATTGCGGCTTACTACGAGACTGTGCAGGTGCTAGAAAGGCAAAGGAGAGTTCGCTGTGATATGAAAAGAAAAACCTTGATTATGAGGACAGAAAAAAGGAAGAAGGGCGGAGCACAGCCCTCCTCAGTCAAAGAGCTCAAGAAGGCTGTGTTTAGGCATCCAGTCATCTTTGCTCATTAAGATCAGGAAGGGAAACAGGAAAGTTTGTTATATATATATTTATGTATTTATATATATAGGTATATATATGTATAAATATATATATGGCAGAATACTGTAATGCTCTGCTCATTTGCGACAGTCTACCTCTGTTTTACTGACTGCTTTTCTTGTCATCAGGAAAAACAGAGTCATTCCAAGGTGCTCCACCTCACCTGATTGACTTATATTTTTCCGCACAAAGAGGCACAGTTCTGTGACCTTACCAGACTGGGAGAGGCTTTTCCCTGGATCCTCTTAATGGTAATGCATTGCATTTATACAGCATCCTCTAGCCCCAGATCAAATTATTTTACAAATATTAAATTAACCTCATGGCAGCTCTAAGAGATAGGTAAGTATTAATATACTCATTCCAATGAGGGCTAAAGAAAAAAAAAGAAGAAAGTTACAGGTGTAGTGGGAGCAGTCATGTGCCCAATTCCCATGGAACATTAATTTGGAAAACCACCTTCTAATTGATTTTCTGGGGTCAAACAGAAAGTTGGTGGCAAAGACACAAGCAGAAGCCAGGAGTCCTGCCTCGGAGAGCCCTTGCGCGTGCCAGCAGGCGGCACTCTCTGCCCTGACAGCAGCTGGTCTTTATTAATAAATAAGAGGCTCCGAGTCTTGTATTTTTATCTTTCACTGCCTGCTTAAAAGTTATTTCCCTTGCTCTCTCATCCGCTCCCTGTGACCTCTCTCTCAGCTGTGTCCTGGTACCCTTTTGAAGAGGTTTTAGTTTCAGGTTTGCTCGCACAGACCGCCCACCTGGGAGGTCACAGCCCTCGCAGGACTTATTTTTCCGCCCTGTGAATCTAACGCATCCGTTGAAACCCCACTGTAAGGAAGCAGAGAGGGCTGGCAGGCAGGATCACAGCTAACCTGGTGTGGGGCAGTTATGAGGTTTGGGAATGAGATTAGCTAATCACTCTGGTGCAGCGGTAGCGATGTGGGAAGCATGGCATCACTATCTGCTTGGATGGGGGCTGAAGCCCGGGAACGTTGTCTCTTGGATCTTGACATCCAGAGCAGCCCATCCCGTAAGCTCGGGCAGGAGTCACTGTGCAGATGACTGCAGTGGAGGCAGTTGCCAATGCCAACCATATGTCGGTTATGTGTCAATGTTTTCTTGGAATTTGAAAAACAATGGAGGCATTCTATGGGAATATTCCATGGTAGCATGAATCTTTCTTCTCTAAACATGTATAGTCTCATTCCCATGCTATGCTTCTGGCACTAAAATATCATCTTATTATCTACAGATACTCCTTTGGAAACCCCACGGGCACCTGGGACGCGCTGAGGAACTATGTAGGGGCTCAGAAGAAAAGCTACTTTTCTAAGGTGTCCTCATCACGCAAAGCCACCGCACTTGGCTCCATGTCTCCACCCCCCATCCTGGAAGCCACTGTCTCTTCAGATCTGCTATGAGGGGAGCTCATATAGAGCATTTTTCAGTCTAAAAAACCCTCTCATTTCACCAGCTAACTGGGTTGGTTTTGTCCAAAACATGTCAGTAAGAATAACATGAGCATTTCTCTTGGCTCATAGAAAGGAAAGAATGAAGTGAGAGGTGCTGGGGGCAGGTCGTCGGGTAGGACTTCTTCCTCAGCACACTCTCCTTCTTCATTTTCCAAATACTCTTTTTGCCTTTATCTCCTCCGTGGGGTGAGGTGGACAGAGCCTCAGTGAAATCACCAGAGTTAAACTGAGATCACACAAATTTGAAGGAGAGGAGCAAGTAGCCATGCATTGCTGAACCAGTGACGGCACAAGTTTATGCCACGGGGGCAGGGAAAAAAAACCTGTCTTTGAAGTTCATCTGTGCGTAATATGTACTGTCAAACATGATGCCAAACTACTTAAGACCAGATTACCTTCAGCTTGATGCAAAACCATGTCGGAACAAAGCAGCATGCACATTTTTTCCGCCGACTGCTATAACCGTGGCTTTCTCTTGCCCAAAGACACCCATCCCAACCAGGCAGCGTGGGTGCCAGAGGGTCAGGTGTAGCTCAGCTCCTGCTGCAGAGAAGCCTGAGCGCTGCAGACAGCTGGCCATCTGCTGGGCTGCGGCTTGCAAGAACCTTCACCAGCCACTGGTGGCCTTATTTTACGTCGGGCTGCGCCTGGACCGAGCTGCTTTATGGATTTACATGGCAGAAGTGACGTGTTGGAAAGCCGGGGAAAAGAGATCAGGATCCACCTGTAATGTGCTTTGTCTGGATTCCAGCCACTCCGGACAGAAACCGAGAGGCACCGATTGCAACCCTGGCTATTCAGAACATGTGTGATTATTTATGCAAGAAGAGTGATGAAAGGCAAACTTAAAGGGGCAGATTTCTCAAAAATCAGAGTTTTGCGAAGTAAAACAGAAACCAGCCAGATGGCCCCATAAGCAGAAACTAAGTGGGACGGGCTGTCTGCCTGTCTGTCTATGCACTGGTTATTCCGTAAATCACCAGTGCATGCCAGGACCAGATTTTCAAAAGGAGTTAAGCATGTAGCTTTTGCAGAGATCAATGGGAATTAGGCACTGAGGTGCTTTGGAAATCCTGTTAGGTAGGTGGTTGTGTTTTTGGAGAGCTAACTGCTGGTCCCACAGAGCTCTGGAGACCCTGCAGTATCTGGGTGCAGCACCTGAACTTCAAGGCATGGCTCTGGTCTTGTGTCCAGGCTGTTCAAGGATAATGACCATCCCAAGTCCACCACACAGGGAAGCCCTCTCTGCTCTTATTTTTCTGAATAACTCTAGTATGAATCAAAGGATTAAGGCTCTTTGGTACTAAAATATCATACAGAGAGATTCAGGTATCAGTTACAATCTCAGTGCACGGCCCACACAGGAAGAGTGAAGTCTCCTTTTGCATCTCTGAGGTGGGATGCACAGCACCTGGGGCACCATCCAGGCCATATCACCAACTGCGTCAAATTTGGAGGCCAGGCTGTTACCGCCCTGGGAAATTTCTGGAGTTGTTTCTTAAACCCAGGAAATTTTCTGTGGTGCCACCTGGGAATCGATCCCATAGGGCAGCCCACCACGGAGCTGAGTTGTAATTTGGCCTTTCAGAGCTCACAGTAACAAGGTTTATGTCATAGAATCATAGAATGGTTTGGGTTGGAAGTGACTGTAAAGATCATCTAGTTCCAACCCCCCTGCCGTGGGCAGGGACACCTCCCACTAGACCAGGTTGCTCCAAGCCCCGTCCAACCTGGCCTTGAACCTCCAGGGATGGGGCAGCCACAGCTTCTCTGGGCAACCTGTTCCAGTGCCTCTCCACCCTCAGAGTGAAAAATTTCTTCCTGAGATCTAATCTAAATCTCCCCTCTTCCAGTTTGAAGCCATCACCCCTCACCCTATTACTACCTGCCCACGGAAAAAGTACCTCTCCAGCTTTCTTTGCCACCTGTAAACTCAACGCTTCTAAAACCCACCATGCTCCCTGGATGTGGTCTGGGCCAGAATAGAAGAAAGGTGAATTCTTGCAATGTTTCTAACTGGGGGCAAATTTGGAATATGATGGAGAACCCATCATAGGAGTCTTACATTGCGGCTGCTGTCACGTGGGTTTCTTTCACTTCAGGAATTTGAGTAAATTGATTGAACCATTCTGCTGGGTTTCAGGATCCCTGCAGTTATATAATCAACTTTCTCTTCTTCTTTTTTGGCCTGGATGCATTAAGTTTGCCGAATTAGGATGGCAAACGGTTGGGAATTAACGGGGGTTCCTCTAACGAAATCTCTGAATGTGAGCAATCAAGCTAGTATATTTGGTAACACGACTCCTTGGATGAGCAAACAAAATTAACCCACTGGGATCAGAGTTCCCTCGAACACCGTAAGAAAGAGCCTCCTACGACCTACAAAACAAAAGGGTTTCTTACGCTCAAACATGCCCAACAGGAAATGGAAGAAGTGTCCTTTACTGGTACCATCCATTTCTACCATGTTACCTGCACACATGGCAAGAGTGTTAAAGCATCACTTCAGCAATGGGGTTTGACGCTTGTCAGTGCTAAAGCAAACCGGGCCATGACACAGACATGTAAGGAATTACTGTCAACAGAACAAGTTGCCATGCAGGGAAATTACACAAGGACAAGGGGAATGCTTTCCACATACTTAATGTAATTCCAAGTCAATGTCCTTTCATCTGTGCCAATATAACTAGCTTATTACTCCTTCTAAAGCTATTCAATTTTCTTGGATATTTATGACTTTGCCAAATCTCCTTTACATTCTACACATTTATCAATGAAATATTCTGTAGGAAACACAGTTTACAGCTTCAGAGGCATGAGACTACATACAGATTTGTCGCTAAATCACCATGCAAGAAAATGAGGTGGGGGGAAGTGAAAAGAAACAGAATTGCTCCAGCACTCGAAGTATTAAAGAGTGATTCCTAAACGGGGGCAGCACTGCAACAGGAAGGTAGCACCACACCAAATGATAGTGTGCACCGCTAAAATCTCAGTGCTGACTGCATTGCGGTGCTGGTTTTTCCCATGATAACACAGACTCTTTATACTTAGAGTGAGGAATACCACGAATAATGGGGTAAATTTAATTGCCATGAAAGGTAAAAGCTTGTTGTTCAAAAGCAGTCTGGGCGTATCAGCTGCGTGGAGAAATATCATATACCGAACTAGTGGCATTTTGGTTTTGCAGCAGAACTAATAAAATGGCACTGAGGGTATGAATCAGGCTTTGCTCACACATAAATGACTTTCATATAAAATTGTCCCCTGGATTTGGGGCCTTTTGCTGAACAGTTTTTTTCTTTTAAAACTCTTTCATGAATCTGTGTTGCTTTACAAATCAAAGTACTTGAACACAAGGCTATAAAATAATATTGTAGAGACACAGGATTCCAATTAACACAGTACTGCTCTCTTTTCATTTTAAAGTCATTTAAGAGAGGGGTTTTTTTTAATCCCTTCCTCATGAAAAGAAATGAAAGCTGCTAGGGACACAGAAAAGAAAGCAGAATGTAATGTCTAATGAGACAGAGGAAGTTTTAAGAGCTAAATATTTTTCATTAGGGGATGCATGTGGAGACCATAATGTGGTAGGGTGACATTAGCATAAATAAATGATAAGTAGAATTGAGCCACAGATATGGTTTGTACCATTACCCTAATGCTGGAATTAAAATATTGTGATCAGGCTTCATTTCCTGTCTGTCTTTGTGTGTGCAAACTTACCAGGTGTTCAAGCAAAAAAAAGTGATGTCTACATATAACTAAGTTGATAATCCACACGGATAACTATGCTGACATTTGCCCAGGTATTGCTAGCGGTTAATTTTGATGTAGTGTGATTTATATGTATCATGGCATAACAAAAGCAATGCAGAGGTCAATTTTCTTATCTTTAAAAGAAGCTGATCAAAATAAAATGACTGGAGGAGAATTCTCACTGTGGAATAACTCTTCTAAAGTCAACTAATCTTTTTTTCAGGTCCATACAGTCATTATTGAGAGCAGAACTGGATTCACTAATTTAGTTTTCCATTAATGTATAATAAATGGTATCCGGGGAGTTTTAATGCTACTGATTTTATAGTACGACTACAGATTGGGGACTAAAGTGGTTGAATGCCTGACAGTCAGAAAAAAGGAAGAAGGGAAAATGCATCAAGGACTTAAGTGAGATGAAGGAGGAAGGTAAAGTCAAGCCAGTTCATTAATGATGCTGCAAATTGCTTAACCTGAGAAGTGCAATGCTTTGCGTGATTTCGGTATATTGATGGCACCTTAATGATAATAATAATAATAGACATGACACTGAGAGCTCAAGATAAGTGCCAGGTGCATGAGGAATACAGAACCAAAGTCAGAGGGAAATGAAATGGGTTGAAGGGTAGCGGAGCAGACAAGGGATAAGCAAGACAGAGTTAAATACCAGCCAGAAGTCATCTGACTGCAGTTTCCTCTTTTATACTGGCAAACAAAGTGGCAGTGCAAATAATGGAGCAAATAAAAGGAAAGAAAACTTTAAAACAGATGCATGTTTCTGAAAATGCTGTTGCCATAGGCAAGAGAAGTCTTGGAGGCCACAGAAAGACCTTTCGACAGAGGCAAAGTGCGATGTTTTTAAAAACATCTAACTGACATTTGACGGCTTGTCTCTGTGAGATCAAACACCACATAGGTGTACTTCACATCTGGTAATAAAAAATACATATAGCCACGTCATCAACAAATGAAAGGACATTTTGCCTTGTTCCCACATGAAAATGTATGGTGTCAGAACTTGAAATCCAAGAACAAAGGTGCTCATGCTACACTAAGTCACACATATTCAATTAAGCATGCACCTTTTCTCCTCCCTGATCATCAATTATTCTTTTAAAAGTAGTCGGTTTTTCTTTCTCCCTACCAATAGTGCAGTGCTCTCCGTTCCAGCCCGGGCTGCATTCACACTTGCCATCCCGGCAGGTCCCGTGCTCATTGCAGCGTGGGTGACATGCTCGCTGATCACAGGCGGTGCCCATCCAGCCCTCCTCGCAGCGGCAGGTGCCTCCAACACAAATGCCATGTCCTCCGCAGTCCGCTGCACAAATCTCTGTGGGAGAGGAGAGAAGAGAGAGGAGGGGACATGGGTGGGGAGAAAGGAGAGAAGGGAAAAAAATCCAGAGTGTTATTGTTAGGAAAAGCAGCCACACTTCACTACCTCGCCTTACTGAGCAATGAAAGGAATTCCTGGAGCTCATAACACTAATCCTTCCTGACAATAAGAATCTAATAAGTATATTCCAAAAAAAGAGACGGACATGGATTGCAGAGGTCTGCTGTGATTGATCCTCCTATTTGCTTTCTAATTCTCTCGCACTCCTTGAGCTTTTGTGATCACCAAATCCAAAGGGGAAGGCTCTTCCAATAAACAGAACAAAAGTCACATTTAATTAAAACCTGGTTAAGTGTGGAAACAACATGCCGATAAACTACTGATGCTAAAGTTAAGCGCTGGCAAAGCCTGTTTATGGCTTGGTAATCCACGGTTCTGGGGGATGGGATTCATTAAAACACTTCTTCTCTCTTTAAAAGGAATACAGACTATTTCTACAGAGTCTGTGCATCTCCTACGTCTCTGTCCTCCTACCACCCCTTTAAAAATCCCCTCTCAGGCATTTGGAGGTACCACCACGCTCTTTTTGAGGGCTACATGAACTGGAGTTTATAGGATGGTGCTTATTCACAAGTCTTATTGGAGTTAACGGAAGCATGGAGTCATAGCTGGATATTTCGGTACTTACCTCCAAAAAAGAGAAGAGGTAAAGGGCAGGTGCTGGCCTTTCCACCCTCCATGAGCCCCAGTGGACATGAGGACACAGACCTGCATAATGCTTTTGCCCAGCACTAGGCTTTTGGCTAAAATCTGGCATAAATTTGGGAGACTTCATGTTTTTCATCTGCACTGTATTTGTCTGGAAAAACGGAGACTCGGTGGAGAACAGGTACCCACGAGTCAGGTGTTAAAGTGCGTGGTACCACCATTACTACACAGGACTGATTTCAAGGAAAAAAATAAACCCAAATACAGATGCAGTGTTGTAGTGCAGATGAAATGAAATTAATCTATTTCTTCTTCTGCAGGCTCATCACCTGGCGGCTCACTTTTGATCTCTCATAAACCACGACCACTGTATTTCAGGCTATCAGGTCTCTGACTGCTGCCTGGTTCATCTAAATTGGATCAAACTTTCCCAAACGTTTTGGACTCAAGCCTTCTGCTTGACTGAGCCATTTGATAGATTTTACAGGGTAGGGACACAGTTCCCTTTGGGAACAGTGGAGAGAAGGTACGAAGGGAAGAAATGCTGAGCAGGGCCGGTCTGGAAGCTCAAAAAGGGTTACCAGGGTACTGGGCAGAGCACAATTTCTCTCTTTCCCCAGGGATGTACCCCCAAAATGAACGTCTCAGACACCAACCCATCTCCAGTGCCTCTCTTTGTGCTTCTGAGCATATTAAGTGCAGGATTCAGGCCTTGATGCTTGTGGTGCAGGGGCGACTGGTATTATACAAGACATTTACTTCGGGTCACCAGCTGCACATAAAATATTCAAAAGTACTCAACCTGCATTAACATCACACCTGACTGAAATTCAGCCTTCCTAAAGTTGCCTTTAGTCTTTTGCCAATTAATACCGCCAGTAACAGGAAGATTAGGCTGTCCAGGGACTTTTGACATGCTCCTGACATGGGGCTGGAACACCCACTTCAACTCCAGGAGGAAGGTTTTGCATCATAGGAGGGAGCTGGAAGGTATTCAGCCCTTTATGGTGAAATGGACTCTTGTCTCCAAGGATCAGAGAGCTCTTTAGACAGTGGTGACTATGATAGTAATAACAGTAATGCTTTGCACATCTAGAAAACACCTCATTTTCCAAGTGCGACGTGAAGACAATATTTAGCTCCTGCTACTAGAGCTTGAAGTGGTGCAAGTCAAACTCCTTTTGCTGCAGTGTTTCGGATGTCTCCAAACCCTCTCAAACCTTTAGTCTTATCTATTCAAATTTCTAACGAAAGAACTTTGGAGTTCAAATGAGCTTAAGACACTCCGGAACTTGGCAGTCGCATTTCGAGTCGAACTTTCAAAAGTATTTGGGCACCTCGGGTGCTTAAACGGAGGATGCGCATATACCACTTGCTGCTTAAATGTAAGAGAATCAAATGTAAGCTTTAATGGAAGTCTGTAGAAGTTGCACTATCACTTAAGACATGACGGAAGAAGGACTCGTGAGTTACTGTCAGAAGTTTTTACAATGCATCTGGCATCGAGACGCAGATTTTCACCGTTCCTAGATGCGAGGGAGGTAATACCATACTACAGTGCCCGTTACGAACATAAGGGATGGGCAATTATCGACTTGCTGAAGGGTTGGAGACCAGCCCTGTGTGTTTTCTACCCCTTTCCCCAACTGCCAGACAGCGCTGCAACAGAGCGTGGCCAGGTCAGGATGGTACGTGAACACACAGGACCTGCAAGTTAGCTAATGTAGCAATAAAACTGCGCTAAAATAAATAAATAAATAAATAAAATTAGATCTCTCTGGCTGACCTGATGAACAAAGTCTGGGGGAGGATAAAGGAAACGGCAGCTGAAAAATAAAAAGCTAGATTTACGGCACTCAAATATCAGTTAGCTGAGAAGAAACACACTGAGAAAGTACAAAGTCTGAGACTGCTGGTATTTAAGCCCAAACTAAAAAAGTATTGTTGTAGCCCGTGGTGCTTCCCAGAAGTCTGTCACCAAAGGGCTGCCCCCGTGTTGGACTGAAACAGCTCCTGTGGCTATTGGTTTACATTGTTTATTCATACGTGTTGAACTTTGCACCTCAGAATACTAAATAACATGCAATTTTTCTTGCTCCCAGTTCAGCAAGCAGTCCAGAGAGCACCAGCTTGGTTACTTCACACCTTCGTTATGTCCCGTTCCCCAGCTCTGACCTTCAGGGTCCCATCTCTCAATCAGTGATGGCACTGGCACGCTCAAGCCCGGTGACGTGCACTGTGAACAACCTCCACTGCTGACTGTGAAGCTCTGACATTCCAAAGAGAACAAATATCTCCAGTGATGGACTTGAAAATTGGCACCTTGGAGGACTTGGCCCCTTGTGACTCCAAAGTCCACACGAACATCTTAAGGACTTTACTATTATTTACTTAATATTTTACCTCTGGTTTGGGAATATTAATGAGTCTGTCTGAGCAGCAGTGGATATTTTTTGATGTTAAGATGTCGTTTCTGTTTTGATAGATAAAGTAAACAAGGGATAAAGAAGTAAAATGACGGGTCTATAGGTATACGTGAACTCTGTGACAGCACAGGACCTCCTAGATGTCCTGATAGCCAGTCTTGTGCCCTGTCGATATGCCAGGGAAATGTCAGCGGGTCAGACATCTACAGGTTGGTGGTGCAGGGAAAAAAAAGCAGGGACAAAAGGAAGCTATTTTGAGTGATAGTCAGAAGCCTTCTTGGAGTTATTTAAAGGTGTGAAACTAGGATAATGGAGTGACATTCAAAAATGGTGAAGAGAGAAAAAAAACCCCACTTTCTGAAAGGCAGAATCTCTGTGGAGCCATTCCTATGAAAAGGGATGGAAAACCCACTGGGAGGTTTACATCTCGACTGAAATATTTCCCAGACAACACGCTGCCAAGGAACAGTTTTGCACACGCAGGCCAGGGACACACACACACTGCATGATTTAAACCACACAGATCTTAAGCTAACCCTAAGCCTAAGAACACTGGGAACACTTTGGGCTTTATCTCCCACCCGGCTGAGACCCTGGCCATACCACCACCCACGCAGGCGAGAGAGGGCAGGCTCCAGGTTATGGATGTATAACTCCTATGTAATGGATATATAAGGTGGTTTGGAGGCCCCAAGAGCCGTAACAAAGACCCTCAGCTGTGAAAAACACTCGTGAAGCAAACTACTTACGACAGCCTCCCTAAAATGTAGTTTAATTATTTCTGACAGGGAACCAGGAGCCAGGAACTCTCAAATCTAAATCTTCCATTTAGCTGCCAGTTTAAAGAGGGATGGGAGCCATACAATTTAAATAGCCTTACAACACGCATCCTGCTGTACGCCCCGGCCCTTCAGAACATGGCGCTCTTAAACGCTCACAGGTTTCTAATGGGTGATTAAATAGTCAGAGTAGCTTTTACTTTTCTGGTGGCACTCAAAGAAATGATAAAAATGGATTTCAGACTAAGTTTCCACTTAAATACAGGTCTTCTCGGGCAGCTCGAGACGACTAAGGCTGATTTACAGAAAAGGGCAGGCGAATCGTTCCTTCGTCATTCAGTCCCAGGGACAGAATCTGCCACCTCTGTTCTTATTACAAGCTGCTTTTTTTTCTGGTACATTTCCCAATTCTGTTGTTAAAATTAGAGGACATGATTAGCTACCATCTGAGCTGCGTGAGCAAATGAGAAGGAAAGCTTTTAATTCTCCTATTACAGTATTCGTAGACTGGCCAGCTGCACTATATTGCTCCTGCCTATTTAAGCTTAGTTAGAACGCTGTGCTTGTGCATAAAAGACCTGCCTGTTAAATATTTTCACACCAGCTGTTCCCAAAAGGTGACTAAATATTTCCTTTCATCTTTAATCTCTTCCACTGTTTGTATGAACAGCTTAGCCATTCCTTATCCTTTCCTAGAGGTGCATTGTGTTTTACTTCATCTTGCCGTGCTGCTCTCAAAGCTGCCTGTCGTTCCTTGAAGGAAGGGGATCTTCTGAGCAAATCTGGTGCCCAGCTCTAGGAGCAAATATGAGGCTTTGTCTCCTCAAAAGGTACAATGAGAATCACAGAATCACAGAATCACGGAACTTTAGGGGTTGGAAGGGACCTCTGGAGATCATCCAACATCCCCTGCCAGAGCAGGTCCACCTACAGCAGGTTGCACAGGATGGCGTCCAGGCGGGTTGGGAATGTCTCCAGAGTCGGACACTCCACCACCTCTCTGGGCAGCCTGTTCCAGTGCTCTTCCCCCCTCAAAGTCAAGAAGTTCCTCCTCAAGGCATGCAACTCTGTGGGAAACACCTGCACTTTGAGTAACACCCTATATTTTTCTCCCTGACACTTGCGCTTACCAGAGGGTACTGATGGACATCAGTCGATTCATGGACGCAGGGTTTTATCTAAGGAATCAAGTTAATTTTTATTCAATCACCTGGGTTTTCACCGTGTTAACTGCCTAGGATTGGTGTCTTCCATTGCCTGGATTTCACCTCACTTTATGTCGCACTGTTACCTGAATAACTGCACTGAGCCTAGTTGCCCTCTGTGGGTCAAGGAGGAAAGACAGGTACTTCCAGAGGATGATTCACCTGAAACTTTTTTCACAGAAAACTTCTGGAGCAGACCATGCTCAAGGCACTGTTGAGTTTTGGGTGGTTCACCCAGGGGTCTCAGGTGCATCATAAGCATTATTCTTAGAAAAGGATGATGCCACTCCATCAGGATTCTGGTTAAATTTCATGCAAATAATCAAAACTCAGCTGCCTGCTGGCTAGTTTTGAGACAAATGGCTTTTTTTTTTTTCTCATGATCCCCTTGATTGGGGGAGAGATTTCCTTCTGGTCTGTAAAGGCTGACTCAGAATTCCTCAAGGCTCTCTTAAAAATCCTAATCCGCCTTGAAACCCACCCAAAATCTTGACAGTGGCTGCTGTTGTGCCTTAGCTTCTTCCACACTGCATTGAAAAAACTGTTGTAATTTTATTCTACCTCCATCAGCATGTCTCTGTTGTTGTTCACTTAATGCTTAAGAATCTCAGCTATCTGAGGCCAAGACTATCCTTTTTGTTCTGCGTTTGCACTGTGCCAGGTGTAATAAGGTCACAGTCCATTAACAGCACTTCAGAAGTAAGAATACTAAAGCAATTACTCATACAAATGAAGACCTTGAACCTGATTCTTTCTTTTTTTTTTTTGGCATAGGGGCATATCCTGCTAAAAACTCACCCAAATCTGTCCCCTTAAGAATGAAAAGTCTGCTGTGTTGCCTTTGATATTTCAGAAGAAAAGTGGGAAAAGCTACCTATCAAACACTGGGCATCAGTGTAATGCTTTGTTCATTGCTCTTTTTAATTGATATAACAGACACGGTACCTTCCAACACAGGAAGCGGCATATGCCAGATTTTCATATTATTTTCACATTACATTAAAGAATTGGGCTGGGAAAGGGATAATGATGTCAATTTGTGCTTCATTTATGGCAAATCCATTTTTACATGTTTACCCCATCCCAAAATCCTAAAATTGACTTGACAACAGTTTAGAGCTTTCCAGCTTAGAGAAGAGCAATGCAGATGAAAATTTTCTTTAGCATTCATGTGATGCAGAATCAGAGATTTAGCTGCTTCTGACCTGCGTGCTAAATCCTTTAATAAATATGGATTTAGTGCTAAAATATAAGATCAGGTGAAATTGCTCACAGCTTCCTGAAAACTGGGGCAGTTCCACTGACCTTCAACATATTAATAGAAAATTTAATAATTAAAAATCTGTCTTAACTGGGATTTTCCCATTCCAAGTTGGCTCATCTGAGGCAATTTCCAGCCTCAAACAGATCTTTCTGGAAAAGAAGCATGGGAGAGAGGCACTGCACAGAGCTAAATGGCTGAGTTTGGTGAGGAGATAAGCCTTGTTTTCACAACCTGCATTTGCTTTAGAAGACAAGTTGCGGGGTATATCTGGGAAAAGCATCTAATATAAAGACACAGATGGAAAAACCAGGAAGTTCATGACCAGCATGATTTAGATGGCAGCGAAGTGCTACATACATTCTTCATAACGAAGCACATTTTGCAGTGTTAAGAAACTCTCATTTATGTGATTTGATAACTCTGTAGTGACATATGAACTCCTCCGCTGGAACAGAAGACGATATAAAGCTCATTAGCTTTTAAAACCATCCTTTTAACAAATGTTATATGGAAAGATTCAAACAATGGAATAAGACAAAACCTGAAAGGAGAGGTCTGATTTTTCTGTCCTTGCCAGTAACAAACCTGCAGCATGAAATCCATCCCATTTCAGTAGTGACTGGGGAACAGTTGTGCAACTTGTGTCAATGCCACTAATTAAAGGTCATGTGCTTTTTCCCTCAGAGATATGTCCTAAAAGCAAGGTCTGCATAATTTTATGTCTTTATACAAATAATCTGTCTACCTATTTTTAAAACGTACATCAATCATGTAGATATTACTAGCATAGAGTTAATTATTATTATTTATGTCAATAAATAGAAGCCCTGTTTGGTTTTATGAGTGTAATTAAACTTCTGGCACTGAGATGACTGTCCACTCTGCTCAAGGACCTCCATGCATTTTAGATAGTTCAGCACACTGGATATATCTGAAAGGTAACAGTTATTTCTTTCCCTTCCACGGATGAGGAAATCAAGCCTAAAGGATGCTCTCCAGAGACTGAATACGAATGCATCTGCTTTGCTATCATCCCTCACCAGGAAGAACATTGACCTTCAGCAACGGTGTTGAAATGTGACTCAGGACACCTGAGTTTTCACCTACTGAACCTGAAACCCTGCGGAGCATCCCGGAGTGCCCGCACTGGGGAAGGCATATCCCACCTTGCAGCGTGACCCTAACCAGGACACCTGAGTGGGCCGAAATGCTGCATCTTGCCAGGCTCTGCAGAGGGAGGACTGAGTACAGGTCTTCAATACATGTGCAGAAGGGACAACTCTGCATTTGCAGAAAAGGCTGGGGATGCACAAAAGGGGTATAAAACATGTGCACGACAGAAGAGGAGAGAGTTTTCACGCTAAGCGGTTGAGTGGGCTTAGCTGTCTATCTCTAGGAGACGGGTTGGTGGAAATCCCTACTAAAAGAAAGTACCCATCTCTGCCCCTCAGCTCGACACAAAAGATTAACCCCACTTCAGCCCTTTCCCCCATTTTCCTCCTGGTATTTAGTTCTTTGCTTGCATAAGCAGCTTTGTGTTTAACTGAAAGGCTCCTGCAAATCCTCTTCTAGGTCTCATCTCTCTCTGGAGATTCAAATCAGGAATTTAGGTGGCTCTGAGCTGCCTGACTTGGAGATGAAGATTCCACGGAGCAGCTGCTTACCTGTTGCTGAGCAGATCCATGAGATCTGTCCCATAATTGCCCTGGGACCATTCTTCCTTCTCTAAAATGAGTAACGAGTGAGTTTGGCATTGTAATATACTTCAGCTGCTGTATGTCTGTCCTCTAAGACTGAGTCTCTGACCCTGTAAACATACAGCACCCAGCACAATGGGAATCTTGGGAAGTCTTGCTGGAAATAGTTAACAGTAAGAGCAGGAGCAGTTATTAGAGATCCCGTGGTAATGGATCCCAGCTCTTACCCAGTCTGTGCAGCTGCGGAACACACAGTGGTACAGCCGGGATGTCTGTTAAAAAAAAAATCTCACTTCTAAGTGCCATTTCAGCTTGCTTCATATCTGCATAAAGGTTTTGCAGCGCCTGTCTGAAAAGCTATAACTCTGTGAGATGAAATTCCATTAAACCGGTCTGCTGCCTTTTATCAGCCTCTAGTTTCTACAATATTTATATTTTATTTTCATCCTTGCCTTAAATACTAGGGACTGACCATCACATTGTGTCTGAAGCATCGCCTCCATGGCTGTGATTTACTTTTGTACTTGTGTCAATCTTCCCTTTATTTATTATTCTGAACTTTATTTTAAACTGTCTCTTGCTGTTGAACAGCAGGGCATGAAATGCCAGGTATTGATGGACTTCAGTCTTGGAGCTGAGATTTGTTGAATAAAAATAAATATCCTGAAGTGCAGGATTATGTTTTTCTCTTTGATGCTTAATTGGATCTCTATGCTTTCTGGGATGTGAGTTAAAGCTTCCCAGAGAAGAAACAATTCCTAACATATTAAATGAAGTTCATAACAAGGATTCTTCTCTGGACTAATATTAATTTCCTCTCTGTGTCCATAAGGAGGAGATAATTTGGCAGTAGAACTCATGCTTACAGTCATCAAAAAGAACTGATTCCTTTTCCAATTCTGTAAAGTTTGGTTTTGTCTAAAATAAATTCATTAGAGCATTTACAAATATATGTGCTGAAGTAAACGCAACCTAGATTTGCTTGGGATTCCCTTATTCAGAGCTCGGCACTACTATACAGACAGTCCCAACATGGTTTCCTTTTTCTCCAGGAACTTTTCACCAAGGAACTTATAAATTTTATTGTTACTAAGCTTTTTCAAAAGGAGACACAGCACATGTATGAAACACGTCGGGCTGACATATCCAGAACTTAGATGTCTGCTCCAAAAGCTTTGTCCCTGCTGTGCTGTCCATATGCCTCAACACTGGACTGGAACCATCACTTCTACAGAAAAAAAAAGCAAAGCGCTCTCTAAAGCCCTTTCAAACTCTCATCAGTCAAGATCATTAGAAAGGTCCTCATTAGTGCAAATTGTGATGATGATTTTTAGAGTTCGAACACCTCCCAACTTGGAAGGGGGCAGAGAGGCTATACTAAATCCAGTGCATTCACTTCAGACAGGCTATTAAATCATGCTTTTCCTGGCCTTCAATAGACTCTGATCCACTATTTAACAACCACTGGTCTTACATTACTTTTGCTTGCTCATTTTTTATGTTGCTCTGTTTTACTGAGTCCTAGATTATTTTCTTCATGATTTAATCTCAGCCATTCTGAATTGGAATGAAACGTGTTTTGATGGAGCTGAAAACATCCAATAAAGCTTTGCAGAAACTCTGATCATGATGAGCTTCAGCTGGGTCGGAGTGTACATTGGAGGGAGGGACACTGAGGTGCTGGAGGGTGACCAGAGAAGGGCAACGGAGCTGGGGAGGGGTCTGGAGAGCAAGTCTTATGAGGAGCGGCCGAGAGAGTTGGGATTGTTTAGCCTGGAGAAGAGAAGGTTGAGAGGAGACCTTATCACTCTCTACAACTACCTAAAAGAAGGTTATAGCGAGGTGGGGGTCAATCTCTTCTCCCAAGTAACAAGCGATAGGACAAGAGGAAATGGCCTCAGGTTGCACCAGAGGAGATTTAGCATGGGTATTAGGAAAAACTTCTTCACCGAAAGGATTGTCAAGCATTGGAACAGGCTGCCCAGGGATGTGGTGGAGTCCCCATCCCTGGAGGTATTTAAAAGATGGGTAGACGTGGTGCTGAGAGACATGGGTTAGTGGTGGTTTTGGCAGTGCTGAGTTGATGGTTGGACTCAATGATCCTAAAAGTCCCTTCCAATCTAGGTGATTCCATGATTCTGTGATTTTGTAAGGTCCCAGTCGCAGGAGCCTTCCACCAACAAGAGCATGGAACCGACCCAATGCAAGTGGAGAAGGCATGGCATGGAACCTATGACCATCCCCGCTGAGCAAAATGAGTGAGGTATGAGAAGACAATCTTGATCCAGCCTAATTGAGGTAGATCACAGGCAGAGTCTGACTGCACACAGGTATCCACCCTGCTGATATTCCAGCAGTATTCAGGTTAAAAGAGGGAATAGTTAGATGCAGAGGTCTAGACTCACAAAACTACGAGGATTTCTACACAGTCTGCTGTGAGCTGGTTACAAACTGATTGGCCAAAACTTATTGAACATCATGTATCTTCATGTTCATGTATCTTCAGTTCAAAAGCTGCACAACTGCCATGGGGCAATTCTAAGCCTGCAGAAATATACAGTTTTATGAGCATGACGTATTCCATGCAGTGACTATAACATTTCAGATTCTCAACTGGCTTGATCAGCTGATTTTATCTCCAAAAGAACTTGTAAAACCAATTCACATTACTCTTGCAGGACAGTAGTTTTGGCCTCAGTGGCAGCTGGATTACATTTACCGTGTCAAAGAAGTGACTTAATATTGTTTAAACAAGCAGCAACTTCATGACAGATATTCTATTGTAGAGAAAGGGCTAAATTATGACCAGCCCCCATGTTGGCATGATGTAAGTCCAGAAACTGTAAGGACTCTAAGGCTCCTCCTTTCAAAAGCAGTCAGAGAATAAGCCAAAATTTGGCCATCTGAGACTTACAAGCTTTCAGTGATACAAGCAAACATGCTAGTTGCTCAGCCATCCTCAAAACACCCTATTTAGTGTTAGCCTGTTTGAACCACGGAATTTAACAGCTTGTTGTGGTGCTGTGAAACATCTATTCTTCAAATTAGCCAAGTTAACATGAACCCCGCAGAGTTTAGTACATCACTGCTGTTTTCAGTCAGAAAAGTCCACAACACAAAGCATAATTGATCCTAACAAAAAGAACTTTTGAGCTCATGGTGTGACTTCTGAGGTCACATTTGGAGATAGAGAAGGATGTTGAACTAAAATTGGCATGCTGGGAAATAGCCCTAATTGTTCTAGAAAACAAATAGGGAATGGAATAGTCTACCCATTGCCCTCTGAGGGGCTCCATAAATTGGCACTGATGCCGGAACAGCTGATATGAGATAAAGAAGCTTTACTCATGGTAGTATGCCTAAGGTCAGAGAAGACCCGGGATTGCTTGTTACACCACTGGACGTGCACTATTCTCAGTCTGAGACATGATCTAATCAGACCAAACGTTTTGTGATCTAATGGTCAGAGCCAGACTGATGATATCACCATTTCCACTGGTTTTGGCCAAGTTTGAAATGACACTAGAACGTGAGTTTTCAGTTCCTTCAATCTCTCCCTTGGTCATTGTATCTGATCAAGACTGCGTGGACTGCTGCAAATAAAAGTGGCTAACAATAAGATCCTAAATGCATCCTGAAGCTGACAGAAGTTTGATGGATCTCTGGTTGACCAGGGAAATGTGCTAAGATAATTTCTCAACTATCACATTCTAAGGAGGAATCTGTATTTGAAACAGAAGTTGCATTTTCTGTCTTATTGGGATTTTTTTCCCTCCCTTTAGTACGTCCTTTTCATCTGCTGCCCGCAAAGATATTTGGACTTTTGAAGAATTGGACTCGCCACAGAAATAACTACAGCCTATCTCAACTGCTACCTTTTTTTCCACCAGGGTCTCCTTATACACATTTTCAATAAACAAAGGAAATGGTAGTAAAAGGGTATTCAAATGAAAGCCTTCCTGAATACTTTTATTTCAAGTATTTTGGCTGGTTATAGTCTTTTATTGTATTTTTAATAAAAAGCTTAGAAGACTTTAAAGGATAAGTTCATCTTGGCAATGGGCAGGCTAAAATCTGTACTCACAATCCCAACTACATCAAAAACTTTATGTTTTGTACAGCAATAGTTCTTGTTAACACTGTTGAGTCTCTGGATTCACTTATTCCTCCACAATTCACAAAGCACATATCTGCCAGGCAGAGCCCATGATAGCCTTGTGTAACAGCGCTGGGCTGCACATATTTTGTTCCCTCAGAGAGAAAACTTACTACTCTCCATGCAAATAAAACGGGTAAGATCACAAGTTCACAAATCAGCATGTTATGGCTGTGCAAGGCTGAGGTTGAAATCCCTGCTGGTACAAAACATTTCCCGGCCTCCAATGACTGTTAAAGGACCATATTAAGGCCTTCAAGAGGGGGTTTGCAATTTTAGTATTGAGCTGGAACAGATTTTGATGGTATCTCCTGAAGCCTAGCTTTGATGACCCTGTGCTCCCATAATTTCAATTGCCCCAGATTAATGTTCCTCACTACACCGCAAGTTACAACACAAGTTACAAGCTGAAGGAAGATCATTTTAAGCGGCATTTGTTTACATAGCTATGACTGAGAACTTTTTCTTAAGTCATTAAGATGTAAAATATATGGATGTTTATCAATATCAGGTGTTGCATTCTAAGGTTTAGTTCTCTTGTTCTTCCTCACATGTTTTAAAGCTAAGAAAAATACAAATCAGTGATTTCTTAGGCATTAAAGGGGCCTCTAGCCTGTAGTAAAGTACAAGCCTGCATCATGTGGCAGCCGATGTAATATCCGTCTTTTAGAGAGACATTTTACCCCTTAATGAAGAAAATGATGATTTAAAAGAGGAATTATAAGAACATTTTCCGAGGATGGATTTCTAACTTGGTGGCCTTGGCCATGACATGAATTTAACATGAGATTTTTGTTTTGTAAGGTCGACACCGATAAGCCCAAGGAAATCAATTTGAGTCCACATGTTGTGTTAACCCTGATGCTGTTTGACCAATGGGATATGATGTCTGGCAAGATATACGAGAACTGTGGTTCTGTGTGTCTGTATGTGTGTGTGCAATAATCTCCTGCACAATTCCCGATGAAAAAAGACATTGGAAGGTAAAGGTGCATTTGCTCTAACTTTCCTCTTTAAAAGTGCATTCTTCTTGGGCTCCTTATCGACTGCATAGAGCTCCTTTCTGTATTGAAATACAGAAAAAATATCTGTTTCAATGAACTGTACAATTTTGTGGTGGGGAACTGTTGGGTGCTATCTGAACAGCTTTCTCCTTGTTAACTTATACAACTAAATTGGTACTAAAAAATTCAGTCATTACCATTAGCTGATGCAGAATGTTAAATTTAATCATTGTTTGTGGATGGACTTGAACTGACCCATACTCCTGCAAAGTAAACAGGAGTTTTTTCCATTGACTTCAGCGTGCTGCGCAATAATTTTATAAGATATATCTGCAAGTATTGTGATCACTACATGGCAGTCTGAAGCTTCTCTTCTGCTGTTTTTAGCCGACCACACACGCTAAAGGGGGTTTCCTGTTTTTTATGTTAAATGCCACAGTTGTGTAATTGCCTCTCTCCTGAGGAATCCAGGATCACAATGCCTGCTGAGCCTTCTGCAGTTCTTTGGCAGAACTGAGCATCTCTCAAAAGCTGAAACCCAGACTGCTCTAAAGTAACCAAATAAGAAGGCAGCTAAATTGATGAGGAATCAATTAATCTCTCTTTCAAGGATTTCCACTTAACTAAAATCTGAACAACCCTCTGCAGAGGTTTCTCTTCTCTAGGACAACTATCCCACTAAATTGGTAATGTCAGGGAAAGCCTAAAAGCGGGAAGGGATCACACAGAACTGGGCATGAATCTAAACCTTTTTCTTTTTTTTCTTTCCACTAAAGATGTTTATAACATTTTTAGGCAAGAGTACGTGTGGCTAGGATGAGTGCCGCAGTGCTGGATATTCGGAGGAGATGGATGGTCCGAAACTCTGTTGGTCTCCCAAATGACAGGCATTCTGGGAAGGATGCCCAGCTGATATTAAGGTTCAGGGCATGAAACCTCTGTCCTCAACTTTGGCATCCCTTTGGATCAGCCCGGTCAGTTCGTTGTTTTCTTTGAGATGACTGTTTGTAGCATCTGCATTGACCTGGTAGGTGGAATACTCTCCCAAGAAGGAAGAGAGCATGTCCAATGCTTTCTCAGACTGAGGAGACACCTGTTGTATGTGCCACAGCAGAAATTTAGGAACTTAAGGTAGCTTTCCAATAGACAGTTCTAGACAGTAAGATGTCTCGGAACCTGAGAAGAGGTTCTCTGCAACACTCTAATACAGTTAGGTAATCTGCATTTGCTTAAGCTAAATCGTAAATGCATAAATGTCTTTGTCATCACAGACCTTAGTGACAAAGTTTGGCAACAAGTCACTGGGAAGCAGCATTTCCTCCCTGTCGCAGAGGGGTAAAAGGGCAGCCATAAAGTGAAATGGCACATCCTCAGAAAACACTGTTAACAGCAGAAGTGGTGAGAGAAGCTATGAATAGGATCAAACTACTAGATTTCATAAGAAATGGTCACGCAAGCTCAGCCTTGTTCTCTGGCCAGGCATGCTCTCTTAGCCTTTTCAAAATGTGGAGTAAAACATCATAACTTATAATTTCTTTGCTGAGTCCCAGCTTCCAGTTCTCAACTCTTAGCATTAAATGTACAGCCCATGATTTAATATCTCCACCGTCAATTTAGGACCACCGCATACAAAGTACTATTCCTATTACTGCTCTTCTCCAGTGTACTTCTAAGGGTCTGAAGTACCTCACTGGATGTCAACTGTGCATAAAGTGAGTCATTACGAGTGAATGATTGAGAAGGAATCCTTATCTGTATGCAGGTCAACGTACAACCACTGTCAACGGCCCAGAAAAAGTCAGTACAGTTATTACACAGAGAACATAATTTCTATTGCTGCTTTGTATAATCAACTTTCCGATGATTCTCGTGAATATCATGCATGTCAAGATGTCACCTACCAAGCAGAGACCAGTGTGAAAAAAATGGCTGATTTAAATTTGAGGAGAGTGAAGGACAACACCAGATAATCTAATTTCTTTACGAACGATTTTGGATCCAAGCATAATACTGTTTTGATGGGCCTGGGATTGTATTGATGCATCAGTGAGATCCCTCTGGGAAATGGTACACTCCCCAAATGTGGATTGACTCACATATTAATTTCACCGCACTCAGCAAATACGTCTTATGGTACATGTTTTTTTCCCCTCTTCATTAGCCCAAAATGCTTCGTCTAGTTCAAATAGGTCAAGAGTGAGACTCTATCACGTATTAAGTTCTGTTCTACTTTGCAGCACAGGCCATTTCCTTCTTCCCACTATACCCAGAAAATAAGGGTTAAGAGAGCTGCCCTATAATAGCTTCGTTAGTTGCCATGCTTGGAGAATGAAACCCTTTGCTAGGGCTCATTGAAAAGTGAAGGAAGATAGCATGCCAAAAGCTTGGGATACAGAGGATCAGTGATGGCAGACCCTGGAGAAAAGGGGTTAGGATGAGTGTTTCCTTAATTATCGTTCTTGTTCTAAGCATTGCCTTGGACTTTTTAGCTGAACTGGGTTATAAAGGACCTTTTTGTACTTGCTTGTGAAACAGTGCTAAGATGCAAAAGGGAAGGGATTTAATTCTCCCAGGGAGAAATCAAAATGTCCCTTTTGCTACACAGTACAGGTTATCTCTGGACTTCTCTCTGCAACTTTCACTAAAAGACTTTTTTCTATATTTGGGAATCTATAGTTGGGTCTTTTTAGTCTGGAGAAGAGCAGACTGAGGGGGGATCTCATCAATGTTTATGAATAATTAAAGGATGGGTGCCAGGAGGAGGGGGCCAGGCTTTTTTCAGTGGTGTCCAGTGATAGGACAAGAGGTAACAGGCACAAACTTGAACATGGGAATTCCATCTGAACGTGAGGAGGAACTTCTTTCCTTTGAGGGTGGCTGAGCACTAGAACAGGCTTCCCAGAGAGGTAGTGGAGTCTCTGACTCTGGAGACATTCCAAACCTGCCTGGATGCCATCCTGTGCAACCTGCTGTAGGTGGCCCTGCTCTGGCTGGGGGGTTGGACCAGATGATCTCCAGAGGTTGCTTCCAACCCCGAACATTCTATGATACTATGATTCTATGATAATCGACCGAAAAAGAAGTGCATACTGAGGGAAAGGAGAAAGAAACTATCCCTTGTACGAAAGGCTGATGCATGTTTAGAAGCATTTTTCCAGAGAAAAATCTGAGGTAGTATGGCAGCAGCCCCATCTCACGATACACTGGCAGTGGGCACAAACACAAAGCAAAAAACCCCGCATTGTTGTTTCTTCCTATAATGCAGTGCAGAGTAGAACTCACAAGAAATTGAATCACACAGCTTGTCTGTGAAGACACAGGCTAAGTGGAATGAAAAAAGATAATATGAACAGGAAACAGAAATCGCTGTAACATTATTATGTTGTGAAAAACTACGGGGTTTATCCAGCAATCTGTGTTCCTCTAAGCTTCCTGCTAAAGGCAGGTGAAATCTACCTACTTCGCTGAAAGACTGAGTCTAAGGTTCAAATATAGTCTAGTCTTATTTTCTACATATGACAATCCACAGGCTTTCACCCAGCTGCTTCCACACTGACTGATACCTTCTAAATGAATATAGCACACCGCATTTCAGATCGTTATTAGTCTTGACTTCAAGATGTTAAAGGCTAATTTTGGTTTTCCGGATGATTAGGCTGTTCTCAGGGTCTGCTTCTCAATGTGGTTTATGAAGGGGGCTGTACTTGGCACTAGCACGCGGAGGCACAGTCCTATAGACTTCACTGGGTTCACAGTCCTAACGGCTTTGCTGACCTGAGATTGATTTAGGCAAGTGCTTAATTCTTTCACTTAATAATTCTTCTGTTCTGTTTGTTCCTGTTTTATAGGACAATAAAAATCTGGCCCCTTCAGTCCCTTCGACAGAACCTCCACCCCACTGGGTTGGGCAGTACGTTGTTACGTGTACTAACGTGCTTGCTCACTCTATTTTAATCATGCAAGAAGAGTACCACGCATCCTGTGAGTAAATCTGTCTTTCAAATCAAGTCATCAATTCAGTGGAAAGGTCCTGGTAAGAAATGGAAGTTTACAAATCACCTTCACTGTGATTTTAGCTGTGAGGCACAATAACCTGAATGTTACAAGCAGCTCGGTGAGGAAAAAGGTCTTGGAATGATGCTCAAGTTTGTCTCAAATAACTTCACACTGCCAAAGAAAGTTTGCAGTAGATGGATTTATAAAAGCAGTATAAGGAAAGCCTATAAATCATCTGTACATGACCCTGCAGGTTAACAAAGGGAAAGTGAATTCTGTTTGTGTGTAGAAACGAACATTTTTCCAAATCCACCCCTGCGATCCTCAAGCCTCTATATAAACTCAGAATAATGACTCAATTATGAACTATGCTACAAAATCACTAGAAATACGCTACTACCTTTCCCCTTATGGTGGTCTTATAAATGAACTCATCGAGTGTGGAATTGAAGATGTTAATATGGGGGAAGGAAAAGCTTGACACTAAATTTATCCTCCTATCAATGCAGGATAGCTTCCCTCCCTACATCTGCAAAAGTTTTGACCAGCCTGGTTTTGGCCTCAGGCAAGCGGGCCTCCTCTTTTAGTTATTCTTCAGCTCAGTCAATTTTGCTTTATGACAAGCTTCCTAACATCTAACCTCAACGATGCCTGTTGAAACGGTTTTCTTTTTATATCCTTTGTACCAGTTTATTCAGTTTGCCCTATCCTTGGAAGTTACTCCCTTAAAATACTTGTAAGCAGTTAACCTGGTATTCTTTACACATAATAGTAATTCCTCAGTGAAAATGTTGTTTATGTGACTTTTCTACTATATCCACTCTCCTAATAGGGTTTTTTTTGTCGTTTTGCTGAAAATTCATTTCATTTCATTGCCTGTACTGAGCTGCCTTGGATATTTGGCCTAGTTCCACCCCAGCTGTGGAAGGTAAAGAAGCTGTTATTGCTACGGTCTCTTGTTTGCGAGCACAATATACAGCACAAAAGCCAAAAGACTAATGTTCCATAGGTTCTGCTTTTTTAATGTACCATAGCATTTCTCGGTGTGGCATCTAAAAGCTAACTGAATTTGGAAGAAAAGGCTCCCGAATAGTTTTTCTTTAGGCTTCATTTCAGATATCCGATGCAGATTTTTTGCAAGATGCCTGTTCAGCTGAGGAATGAAGGAAGGTGACCAAGGTTCCAAAACTCTGCACAAAACTACCCTTAAAAATCTGTCTTCTTGGTAGGTGCTTGTACTATTGAATACTTCTATTCAGTAAGCTTATTTTTCACTTGACAGAGGACAGTGCTCATAGTCTCTTAATATGAACCTCATGTGACACTCATCCTCCTCCAGCCGGGCCTAGAAAATCACAGCGCTTAAACTCTGAAGGGAAATGTGACCTGAAGGGTTGCCACCTCTTCCTTCTTGTTTACAGCCACCTAAAGAATATTTAGTCATCTCCTAAAAATCAAAGCAGAGCCTTTGGTGGCTACTGGGATTCATCAAGAGCTAACACCAGAACAAGCAGTTACATGTAGACCATCAATTACATTCATAGCAATATAATGAACAATAGCAAGCCTAGGTGGCTTTAATGGGGTTATTTATTATATTACTCTATGCTCAGCAATGGAAGCAGAATTATTTATGTAGTTGAGCTACGGCATTTCTGCTTCCAGTCATGCCCTACATGTGCTTTACTGGAACACACTTGCAGCACTCTTTTCGCAGATCTAAGTCTGAATATTTTACAAAGTTTAAATAAAATAAAAAACAACAGTAAGTCACTGCTGACGTTACCAATTGAGCAATCGTGCCCAGTCCAGTTGGGATCACAGCTGCAGACTCCGGTGTCGGGAAGGAAGGTCCCATGACCAGAGCATTGGTCCAGACAAGTGGCTCTCGGGGTCTCACAGTTTGTTCCTCCCCAGCCAACTGAACAGTGACATTCTCCTCGCACGCACACGCCTCGTCCCGAGCAGGTAGGATCCATGCAGTCCACTACATGCGAGAAGGAGGAGGAAGCAGACAGGGAAAGCAAATGAGTATTTCAGAAAAAAAGCCCTCAGACATTGTGCCATCTACACAAACTTATTTAGACAGTATCTCAAGGCTCGAACCAGGAATCAAAGCCCCGTTGTGCACAAAACAGATGCTTCCTGTAAGAAGTTAAGGTACCAAAAGGGCAGCGTGACTAAAACACTTTCATGAGAAACAGAGAAAAATTGAATGATGAAAACCAACCTTTTATCCAGGCCTACATTAATGAATGATCTTTCTGGTAAGAACAGGCTAATATCAATTAAGATGAGAATAATATTCTCTTGCACACATACTGCACCTCCATTTATTCCATTAGAATAACCTAAATTACTATTGCTAATGAATTCAAAGCTGAGCTCTAGTTTTCGGAGAGAGAATTTTACATAAAGATGCAGCAGAAGCTGACATCCTTATTCAGCGAAATACATGCTTAAATTGAAGAATGTGCTGAAATCTATACAGTTTTCACAGACACAAATTTCAGGTTAAACAGGTTTCTGGAGTAAGGATTAAAACAAAATCAGATATATTTGGATATCGGTGTTCTTCTGGTTTTATTTTTGATCAATTAATGCTCTTTTTTAAATAGACTTCTTCCCCCC